>APFE030561625.1:8904-33578 GCA_000404065.3 Pinus taeda | reverse complement strand
TTTACTTTTATCAACCCGGTTGTTTGTAACAAACTTGGAAGCGACGGTGTTGTATGCACAAGTACTAGCTCTTGTCGCAGCTGTCACTTGGTCAACTGGCACAAGTCTGCCAGGGCTTTAGCCAACTTCTATAAGCTCTTAGATGAAGCTTGTAAATGATGGATGAAAGCTAACTCAAAGGGGAGCTAATCTACTTGCGGAAAGAAACTGAAAGCAAAAGAGGAATGCAAACCCTAGTAAACCCTAATTCTACCAGCTAGATCTATTGATGCAATAATGAGAATAAAGACTTCTGAATGAGATGCCATTGACTTCAAAAAGGGAAAATGCACATGTCTTAGTCTACTTTTGTTCTAGAAAGTATCTTTTTGTATTTTCTTGATTAAGTGTTGATTTTCACATACATATACTTGAACTGTGATTCACTGTGCAGGAGTGGACCAAGGAAGAGGAATGCTTGGAAGTAGTTGGAGAGGCTCAGAGAGGGTCTAAGGGGTCCCTAACACTCTTCCCCAGAGTTTCACAAGATTTGGCTATCAAAAAACATCACTTGTGAGCTTCTACAGGAAGTCTGCAGGGGTTCTACAAGAAACTTCAGAATTTCTACTGGAAACTTCAGAATTTCTACAAGAAACTTGGAAGTCAGTTTTTAGGAGGTGGATGAGTGAGGGAAGGTGCATGGATGGGTCTAGAGGTAGGATAGGGGTCTAAACATGGCCTAAGGATTGGTGGGAGGTTTGGTGGAAGGCTGACTTGGCTCGAAGATGACTAAGGCAATGGTGAGCAAGAAGGTAAGGTTTCGTAGACACAAAGGATAGATGGGAAAAAGGGCAGCTTAGCTATGAGACAGAACATTTGGCTTAGATGATGCTTTGGGAGGATGGATGAAGGAGGAGGATACCCTGCACGGTGGGCCTTGATCAATTCTACAAAAACCTGCAAATGATCAAATCCTAAACTAATCTATTCTATCCATCAATCAACATAAATGAGCAGCAACTTTATTTGGGAAGAAAACCTTGTACACCATCTATGTAAGGAAACATTTCAGATGTCCAAACCCATGACTAATCTCTGCAGCTAAAACAAGCACACTAAAAGTTTGCATAAGCAGTAAACTAGTGTTTTTGTGAGGCAGCACTGTTTCCTCAATTCCAGCCCCAAATCCAATAAGGCCGAGGTGAAACAAGGAGTGTAGTTGTCTCTTTTTCTTGGAGATCTTGCTGTTATTATTCTACCAAAACATCTAAACCAAAACCATTCATAAACAGTGATCTATCCCAGCATCATAACAAAATCTACTTAACAGCAAGGTGTTCAAATGCATAAAAGAGAAAAACAGTGATACGTAAAGAAACACAATGATACAGAAAGGAGGTCCTAGGCTCTTAGGTTGGGCCCAACCCTGAGAGCTTTGGCTCCTATGAAAAACTCAGACTTGTTAGGAAACCAAACTGCTTCTCATTATTCAAAAAGAGTCATAACAGTTTTGCCAAAAAATGGCTACAAAAGAATGAAATAGAGCTGCTGCAGCACTGGAGTACAATGTACACAATAGGTTCAAAAAGTCTTTTTATGAAGGCTGAGGCCTCAAAATTTATAGATAACGAGGGACCTAGCTGGCCTCCTCAATCTGTGGAACTCGGCTATCAAACTGTGAGTCAAACAGCCCCTTTCTAAATGCTGATTGGCTTCCTTCTAGATTCGGCTCGGTGGTCTTTGGAGCTTGGAGCTGAAGGTGAGAATCCTAAGGAAGGGTCATTGAATGCCGTAGACATCCCTCCTTCAAGTCCTAATTTCAGGCTTGGCTGCCTTATAGCTCATGATTGCTTTGACTTTGCTCCAATATACGTCAAAAAACCTGAAATAGACACATTTTAACCACCTAGGAAAAGTAATTTCCCTTATTCGTACCAAAGACACAAACATACTAGAAATAATGCACAAAATATAGAAAATGATGGATTTGAACAAGGGCTGAACAATGAAAATGAGGCCAAATGAGCCCAAATTGTTACCAATTTTGGGGCTCATCAGATTGGTGTCAGAGCCCAATGTTAATTATGTGGCAGCATTATTATCTATTAAAAGAGTGTCCTCTCTTTAAAGCCCAAGTACCCAGTCCACATTACAACTCCCGTAGGATGCACATAACCATTGGTTTGTACCATTCATACTATTTGTTGTGATCAATATGGCACATATTTGGTTTGCAGTGTTGGCAATTATTTCATTTGGAAATAATGTGCTATTGGAACATCGTTAATGCTATCTTTTTAAAATTTCATTAATGCTATTACAAATGCAAAATGTTGAATTGGAACAACGTTAGTTTTTTATGAACAACCTTTATTTAATAGTACTTTTATGGAGATCTTCGTTGGAAAACAACTTATCGAGAGTGTCAGGAAGAAACATACAAATAGCATACATTGAATACGTTGTCACCGTACCCGAGGTGCCCATGAACCACCTATTGAATTGATAGCAGCCTCAAGAAAACACCATAAGCAGGATCAACATCGGAGTGGAGGATATATTAGATAGCTTAGAGCCCCCTCACTTTAGGGGAGGTTCAACTCCTCATTGAATTATGATTAATTCCTATCTATGAGCAATGAATCTATGGACCAATCAAACTATGATATGTTAATATGCAAATGCTTGGTATCAACTATTTAGTATGGAATGATACTATATTGATGCTATATTATGGAATGATATCAACCCATGTTATTAACGATATGCATGTTCCCTGGTGCACATTAGTTAATAGTGTTGATCTTGATTAAGCTTGGTTGATAGGATATCTCCAAACATCCTTCGTGCGTGAGTGCCTCTATTCCCCATCGTTCCTGTAATGCTCTATTGACTGTGAAGAGTTTCTATCTAACAACTTCTTCTATGTGCTTTGGGAAAACCCTAGTCTGTGGAAACCCTAATTTTCTTATATACCAAAAGATCCATTATTAGGCTGAAATTTCATTACTTGGAGCTACGAGAAATCATAGGACCTTCATATCATATGCTTATTTATGAAATGTCTTAAAGTTGATTACTCTTGTTGTTGAGTTGAGGTTTGTTGTAACTCAAAGGGCAGAAATAAATGAAATAGAACTCACCACAATAATGTTGTTGATATGTGGCACTATATATTATTGGCAAGGATATGGTGTTATAAAATATGTGATGTTTATTGTAATATTCCTAATTAGATATGGCTAATTGGAATATTCGATTTTGTTCGATTTTTTCTTTCTATAGTTATTTGTAAATAAAAAAGTGAGGAAGGGGGAACATAACTCACTTTAGAATAAAAAGTCACTTCCTAGGTATCACAACATTGTGACTTAAGGGGGAACGAAGGGGGCCAAAGGGGGACCAAGAAATGGAGCCCACACAAACACATGGAGGGACTGCGCAGGAGGGAAGGAACACATGGCAAGAAGGGGATCACGCATGAGAAAGTGAGCCTAGGGATTGTGAGAGTCAGAGGCTATAAAATAGAGAGGAACCCCCTCATTTGGGATCATTCTGGTTATGAGAATTATAGTCATTTCGAATTAGATCACGCTGGCTGTTTAGCTAGTTTGCAGCATTGTTTAGTGCATTGAGTGTCTCCATTCGGATATCTCACCCTTAGCCCCGGGGGACTTCAAGTGCCTGCTCGGGCAAGGTATTTCCATTGGCATTCCAGCAGTAGTTTCATCAGCATTTCAGCAGCAGTTTCATTAGCATTTCAGTAGTCGTTTCATAAGCGTCTTTTAGGAACTATGCAGAACCCCAAGGAGGTGATTTTCAGGGGTTGGCCATTTTAGAAAATCTTTCTGGGTTTTTTCTGGGTTTTTTGAGTAGAGTCCGATTCCAAAGTTTTAACCTTTTTTGAGAAGGGGAGTAGCCCCAAATCCTCATTCAATTTCTAGCAGCAGCAACAGCACAGTAGTTTTCCAACAACTGGGACGCAGATCAGTGTGAGGCCATTCTAGGAAATCTTTCTGGGTTTTTCTGGATTTCTTGAGTAGAGCTCGAATCCAGAGTTTCATCTTTTTCCGAGGAGGGGAGAAACCCCAAATCATCATTTGTTTTCTAGCAGCAACAACAACAGCACAACAACAACATCCACGCAGAGAGGCCATTCTTGTCATTCTGAGAATATTTCTTCACTTGCCTTGTGTAAGTCTAGGTGCCATATGTCTAATCATCTCTTGTACTCATTTATTTCTCAGTATAATAAAATGGCTTAGTATTTTCTCACTGCATTTCTTGTGTATCTGCTTATATTTCCGGTTTACATTATTATATGTTGTTCCACTGTTATTTTATCACTTCTGGGTTATTATATCATTTGCACATATTTGGTTGGATTTTTTGCTGGGGTTTGAGTAATATTCCAGGTTAGTGATATTACAGTGGTATCAGAGCATAGATCTAGCTCAACCTGTGGAGCTAGCAATCTATGACACTGGGGAAAAACCCTATATCTGTTACAGAGGTAAGAGATACAGAGACACTAGGTGTAGGTTGAAGAATACCTATGAAGAGGGAGATTGTGTTCCTGTGGTAGACGCAGAACAAGAGGAACCTGTGGTAGACATAGAACAGAGAGAGCCAGTAGTGGACGCAGAGCATATAGCAGACAACGACGAGAAGAGATTTGCGGATATGCTCCTCAAATCAATGTAGGATCAGTCGAGGCAGATTGAGGTGATGGGGTAGAGATCCACGGCAGTAGAGGCCAGACAGCAGGAGAGCCCACGAGTTTTTCAGATCGGTGAGGGATCAGGTGCATCCCATCACTTGCCAGAGCAGCGTGATATTGCGCATCAGGGGGCCTCACATGCCTCTACATGCTCTACCATGCCCACCTTCTTAGGAGTAGACATGAGGGCCACAGCCCAGCAGGAGATAGAGCCCGGGAATATGGGCAATTATTTTGTAGAGTACTAGGCCTATGGGCAGGAGTTTAGGGAAGCCCTCTCATTCAGAGATTTTGTTCAGCTCCAGTGGGATAACAAACCCCGCGATCATCACAAAGGGTGTCGGCATTACCATGATCGTGACACCCACCGTGTAGCAAGTAGATTCCACTTGCCTACATTTGATGGCTTATCAAATAGTTTGGAAAAATCTTGGGTGGAGAAGCTGGACATTTATGTTTAGCTTAACCAGATGTCGGAGGCAGAGGCCATCAAGGTGGCAACATTACATTTGGATGGCGAGGCCTAGGATTGGTGGTTTCATGGGATGGTTACACTGGGGCACTCCACAGTGATGACATATTTTGAGATTACTAGGAGACTGGTGGAGCAATTTGATCGGAGGGATCCAGAGTAGCATTTCGTTGAGCTGACGAGGCTCAAACAGACAGGGAGCCAAGAGACCTACATTAATGATTTCTTGAGGGTTTCCGTGATGGTGCCAGACCCATCCATGACACAGAGGATCTATATGTATGTTGAGGGGTTAGCAGAGCCACTTCAGGGTTTACTCTGATCCACTAAACCAGCCACACTCTAGGATGCTATCAGCAGGACCCGGGACTTACAGGATGTCTTACCCAGGACCCGAACACGTTACACCCAGAGATAGATTTTTTAGTCTAAGGGGAAGGATGTGAGGGTTCCTCCTCCAAAGGGGAATCCAATATGAGTACAGCTTGACGATGATGCCAGGAGGGAGCTAAAGAAGAAACGGTTATGCTTCACTTGTCAGGAGCCATCGGCACCAGGACATAGATGTGTTGCTGGTAAAGCACATTTTATTGAGGTCTTCTTCAAGAGCAGTGGAGAAGAGGATGACGAGGAGGATGTGGAGGTAGGAGATAGCCATGCCATATAAGGACCTTTACCACCTCCACCACCAGTAGTAGGTGGTGCATCTTTTTCACCCACTGGAGGGGCCCTTGCAGCATTGCGGGGAGTTCCCAAGTATCTGATGCTATGCGTACGAGGGACAGTACGTGGCCAACGTATATCAGTTTTGGTTGACAGTGGGGAAACCCACAACTTCATCGATGCCTAGATGGTTGAGCGGAGAGGTATATAGACAGAGAGCTTCGATGAGTTTTCAGTCTTGGTCCCAGGAGATCAGACCATGACGTGTGCTCGTTATGTTCCAGAGCTTTCAGTGACGATGGGCACCTACACATTGACTGACCACTTTTTTGTGGTCGATATTCCAGACACCAACATGATATTGGGTGTTCAGTGGCTTATCACTCTAGGGAAGGCCACAAAAGATTGGAAGACCCTGGAGATGGAGTGGGATGATGAGAAGGCAGGGAGGCATGAGAAGGTACGGGGACAACACACATATCCGCCTCAAACTGTCTCAGCTCATCGGATGGAGGCAGTCTTCCAAAAGGGAGACATAGAGTGGGCAGTGGAGTTGCATGCATCAGAGGCGGGAACTATAGAGCAGACGATACACCCAAAGATACCGTCTATCCTTGATCGGTATGCCATAGTGTTTGGGGAGATTCCACCAGGATAGCCACCAGATCGGGGGTTTAGGCACACCATCAAGCTTGAGCAGGGCATACAAGACGTGATTACCACCCCCTATAAGCACCCCAAGGTCTATCGAGATGAGATTGAGCGGGCAATGCAGGAGTTGCTTGAATTGCTAGTTTTGACGCAGCCATTTGTTTTGGAGTGTGATGCGTCGGGAGAGGGGATCCATAGTATTGATGCAGGGAGGTCACCCTATAGCAATTGAGAGCCAGAAGCTTCTTCTGCATGAGAGGTTGTATTCCATATACGACAAGGAGATGCTGGCCATCATGCATGCATTAGCTAAGTACCCACAATATTTGGTAGGCAACAGGTTCAGGTTGAGGACTGATCACAACAGCCTCAAGTTCTTTTTGGAGCAAAAGCAGCTACAGGAGAGGCAGTAGAAGTGGATTAATAAGATCCAAGCATATGAATTTGACATTAAGTATGTCAAAGGTAAGAACAACATGGTAGCAGATGCCCTTTCACATAGACCAGGAACGTTGTCTCTTATGAGCTTGGATACAAATTGTAGGGCTTGACTCTTAGTAGAGTACTCCAAGGATAGATTTGCATGTGAGGTTCTGGATGGGCAGGTGGCAGTTGACAGGTATAGGGTGGTCGATGAGATCATCTACTACAGGGACCGGATCTTCTTAACTAAGGGGTCTTAGCTCAAGAAGGAGATACTCCAGGCATCACATGATTCCCCATTGGCAGGACATTAGGGTTTTACCAAAACCTACAGGGCCATTAGGGAGAGGTTCTCATGGAAGGGCCTCAAGGAGGATGTACTCTAACACATTCAGGAGTGCAATGTTTTCCAAAGGGACAAGGGAGAGATGAGCCATCCTGCAGGATTATTGTAGCCTCTTCCCATTCCGGAGAAGAAATGGGATAGTATTTCGATGGATTTCATCACAGGGTTGCCCATGGTACGGGGCAAGGATTGTATCTTTGTTGTCATTGATCGACTGATGAAGTACACACATTTCTTTGCCATATCCACACACTATACAATAGCATAGGTGGGCAAGCTATTCTTCAGGGAGATCTTCATTCTACATGGTCTTCCTAAGACCATTGTCAGTGACAGGGACAACTGTTTCATGGGCAGGTTTTGGCAGGAGCTTTTTCAATTGGTGGGGATGGAGTTGACATCGAGTACCAGCTATCACCCACAGATAGATGGACAGACGAAGATAGTTAGCAAGTGGCTGGAGGGCTACTTTAACTATGTCAGTGGGCAGCAGCGAGCATGGTTGAAGTGGCTGCATTTAGGGGAGTATTGCTACAATAGTTCACATCACATGTCCATTAGTATGTCACCATTCTATGCCTTATATGGGTATCATCCTTTATCTTTTTTCGACATGATGTTTGGTGATAACAGGGCTCCTAGAGCTAAGACTTGGATCCAAGAGAGTCAGGATATCCTCCGAGCCCTCAAGGATAGCATGGCTACAACGCAGAACCAGCAGAAGCTGTATGCCTACAGGTGTCGAGTGTAGAGGCAGTTTGAGGTAGGGAACATGGTCTACCTAGGATTACAGCCATACAGATAGTCATCGCTGAAGCAGAAGGGGGCTGAGAAGCTCAAGCCCCACTTTTATGGGCCATACAGGGTGATACGCAGGTTTGGACAGGTTGCATATGAATTGGAGCTGCCTCAAGGCAGCAAGATTTATAACATTTTTCATGTATCATGCCTAAATAAGGCATTGGGGCAACAGGTGACCATGACAGATGAGCTACCACCCATGGATGATGAGGGGCATTTGGTATTGCAGCCGGAGGTTATCATTGACTCTAGGGAGAGACAGTTGCGGAGTAGGACAGTCTGGGAATTCTTGGTGAGGAGGAAGAATTTGCTGAATGAGGATGCCACTTGGGAGAGTGAGGAGATCTTACAACATCCATCACGTCAGTTGCTTGAGAACAAGCAACATTTTGCTAGGGGAGATTGTAATATTCCCAATTAGCTATGGCTAATTGGAATATTCGATTTTGTTCGATTTTTTCCTTCTATAGTTATTTGTAAATAAAAAAGTGAGGAAGGGGGAACATAACTCACTTTAGAATAAAAAGTCACTTCCTAGGTAGCACAATGTTGTGAATTAAGGGGGTACCAAGGGGGCCAAAGGGGGACGCAGAAATGGGGCCCACGCAGACACATGGAGGGACTGCGCGGGAGGGAAGGAACACATGGCAAGAAGGGGATCACATAGGAGAAAGTGAGCCTAGGGATTGTGAGAGGAAGAGGCTATAAAATAGAGAGGAAACCCCTCATTTGGGATCATTCTGGTTATGAGAATTTGTGATAGTCTTTTCAACATAGAGCACGTTGGTTGTTTAGCTAGTCTACAACACTGTTTAGTGGATTGAGTGTCTCCGTTCAGAGATCTCACCCTTAGCCCTGGAGGACTTCAAGTGCCTACTCGGGCAAGGTATTTCCACTGGCATTCCAGCAATAGTTTCATCAACATTTCAGTAGCAGTTTCATCAGCATCTTTGAGGAACTGCGTAGAATCCCAAGGGGGTGATTTTTGGGGGTCGGCCATTTTAGAAAAGATTTTTGGGTTTTTTCAGTAGAGTCCAATTGTAGAGCTTCGGCCTTTTCTGAGGAGGGGAGCAGCCCCAAATCATCATTCGATTTCCAGTAGTAGCAACAACATGACAGTTTTCCAGTAGCTAGGACGCAGATCAGTGTGAGGCCATTCTAGGAAAGCTTTCTGGGTTTTTCTGGGTTTCTTGGGTAGAGCCTGAATCTATAGTTTCATCTTTTTCCAAGGAGGGGAGTAGCCCCAAATCATCATTTTGTTTCTAGAAGCAACATCAGCATCCACGCAAAGAGGCTATTCTTGTCATTCTAAGAGTATTTCTTCACTTGCCTTGTGCAAGTCAAGGTGCCATCTGTAATCATCTCTTGTACTCATTTATTGCTTAGTATAATAAAATGGCTTAGCATTTTCTCGCTGAATTTCTTGTGTATCTGATTATATTTCCAGTTTACATTATTACATGTTGTTCCACTGTTATTTTATCACTTCTGGGTTATTATATCATTTGCACATATTTGGTTGGAGTTTTTGCTGGGGTTTGAGGAATATTCTGGGTTAGGGATATTACATTTATTATAATGGATCCACATTCATGCTAATGGACAATCAAAACGATGTCTAGTGAGGAAATGCAAGGCACCAAGAGTGCACGCAAGAGATTCATGAAAAACATTAGAAAAAGATGGTAGCCTTGAGAGATCAACATGCCAAGTGAAGAGAATATTTTTTTATGAGTTTCTTTCACGAGTTAGGAAACATCAACAACCAGTTCTATCAAAACAATATCATGAAATGGCTAGTGGTCCAATGCTTGATCGTGATAATCATCATGGCTATGGTTGCAACCTTGGTGAAGGTCATTATGCAAGGACGAAGCAAAGTTTTATGGAAATCCATATTCTTACAATAGAAGTCAGGGCTACGATCCAAGGAACATCTTAAGAAGTTATATAATACTTGTCAACATTATCATGCTTTGTGTTAATTCTCTGGTAGCCATGAGTGCGATAAGCAATCCCGAGTGTTGTATAGCATGTGTATCATGGTGTGATAGGTGCCATATCATTAATATGTGATGGACAAAATTAGCATCATTAGAGAGAATAAAATTAATATGTTAGATCTTTAATATGGAAACATTCTTTAATATCATGGAGAGCGAGAGAATTATGTTCTTTGTATTATGGGGAGCATGTTAATGCGTTAAGAGAGTATAATTGTTGGAAAATGTTATATTTTGATCATATATAATTGTTGAAGGTTGGAAAGAGCTGAAATTCATATTTTTTTTACAATGAAAATTAAGGGCATATGGAGCAAATTAAGAGCATTGCGTGTTAGGAGGGAAGACATTTTTTAATAGAGTAACATTTTTGGGTAGAAGATATCTAAATTGTTAGATTCCTTTCATTCTAAAACCCCATGCCATTGATGTCAAAAGAGGAGGTAAACAAAAGTCTGGAGCATTGTGTTTTCTCAGGACAAAATGGGGAGGAGCATAGTTTTTCCATCAATGCCAAAGGGGGATATTGATGGCATTATTGTCATTGATGGAAAAAGACCATAAAAAGAAAAGGAACACCAACAAGGAAAAAAAAGGAGGAGCAACAAGGAAAATGAACAACAAAAGAACAACATAGGAGCAACATCAATAGAATAGAGATATGGCATGTTGATATGGCATGTGATGATTGACTTGTTATATATGCTTATGTTGTTATTGAAATGGTAATGTATGCACTAATGAAGATGATCAATAAAAGTATGCAAAGGATATAAAAGAGAATGGTATAGCCTAGTTGAATGAAGATATTGTTTCATTTGGTTATATTTGTGTTGATGGATTGATGTTTGTGTTGACCTCTTTGATAAATCATGGTGAGCTGATGAATTCAAGGTAAAGGCAAAAAGGAGTTGTGATACATATGTTAAAATTCTTGGATAATGTTGCAAAGGTTTCTATGTTGAAGAATTTGTTGTGATGCTAAATTGTGGTTGAGTTGAATTGTTGTGATGCAAGGCAAATGTAAGAGTCCATGGTAGCAAAGGAAAAATCATCAAGACAAAAAAAAGACATGACTCAAGGTTGTTGAGGCAATGGCATGAATAAAAGATGGTTTTGATCACATATATGGATTTGAATAGTGAATGTTGCATTCATATGGCTTGTTATAATGTGTTTCTTTTGGAATTATTTTGATATTGATGTACTTAATCAATATAGATGGATGAAATAATATTTTGAGCACTTATTCATGTTCTTATATTTAAAATATGGAGGGCTTGGAAACGAATGAGTGGAAGGAAAAGAGTCGAGCATGTTCACTTCATATCTCTATGTGGAATACAAACAACCAACAAAACTATCTTTATAAAAGATGTTATTTTTGGAAGGTATGGTCCGAGAGAATGTGTGAGAGATGATTGAAGTGTTCTTCATTACTTACCTTGCACATAGAAGAGAATATGTGAAGCAGATTTGAGGAGGAGGAGAAACAAAGACAAATATGGAAGTATGTAAATTTATAGACTAGGTAACCAACACATTGTTTTCCTTATGTATCAGGGTATTTTATTCTCCTTTCAAGTTGCAACTTGATAAATGATAGGTTGGAACTTGTTGAGGTAGGAGCCTCCTATGGTTAAAAATAAAAAATTAAAAAAAATGAGTTGGAGCTTCCTTGCAGTATCTTGCAGAAAGATTGAGGTAGTGGCCTCTTGTAGGTTGAAGCCTACAAAAAAGTAGATGTAATAAGGGAGTAGGATCTTGCCTTTGCATCACAAAAATAAAAAAATTGTGGTGCAAAAAAATAATATTGAGTTGGAGCTTCCTTGCATGTTGTAGCTTGTAGAAATATTGAGGTAGTGGCCTCTTGTAGGTTGGAGCCTACAAAAAATTAGATGTAATAAGGGAGTAGGAGCTTGCCTTTGCATAAAAAAAATAACAAAATTGTGGTGAAAAAAAAATGAGTTGGAGCTTCCTTGCATGTTGTAGCTTGCACAAAGATTGAGGTAATGGCCTCTTGTAGGGTGGAGCCTACAAAAAACTAGATGTAATAAGGGAGTAGGAGCTTGTCTTTGCATCACAAAAATAACAAAATTGTGGTTTTCACCATTTATGGGTTTCCACTTATATATGGTGTCATATATGTTGCTTTTATGTGCTGATGTGATGTTTTTGGTTTACTTATTACTTGTTTCTTGCATATTAAATCTGTTGGTCATTATCTATCAATATGCTAATTTAATGAGTTTAAAGAAAATCAAATTAATATCCATGAATTTACTAAAGTGATTCACCCGACCCTCTTAGTTTAGGCAAGTTTTCATTAGGAAAAACATATGAATTGGTTATTGTTGAAGAGTTTTATGCTTAAATTTAGACTTGGAATTGCTTTTTTTTTAGATCAACTTCTCTTTAAATTACAATAAAAAATTCTTATATATATAGAATACTAGAAAGTATGTTGGTATGAAATTTCATGGGTACTAATGATTTCGGTTTTTCTAGGTTTTCTGAAGTTCATAATAAAGTGATTCTATACTTTGTCTTCTTATGTTAAGAATACTATTTATTACAAATATAATATGTTTATAATTGTATCCAATTCTTACATTTACATTAAATGTTGTTAATTTTATATGTAGGTGTGCATACTTGATCTGGGAGGATCTTGGAAAGGCCATAAATTAAAAGTTCGCAAAATTAATGGAAATAGTTTCATTGTGATGAGCCTGATGAGAAGATTCCAATGCAACTTGAATCACATCGAATGGAGTTTGTATATGAAATATATGAGGTTATGAGGTTTTGAAGAACCAAACAAAAATGAAAAACAAAGTGACACGTGGAAACACCTAGACGTGACACGTGGTAGGATGTACGAGGTACACAACAGATTTTGTACAAGACATGTGGTAGACGTGTTGATGTGGTAGATCTCATACAATGATGTGGCCGGCTCTAGGAGATGATATGGCATTACAGGTGGTACTCAGTTGGTAGTGACATGGTAAGGCCACGGGATGGCAGATGACAAGAAGAGGTTGCACGGAATTCGACTGGGAGTTGGATGAGTTACAACTAGGGTAGTAAAAATTTTCCACATGGCCCAGTTGGAGGGTGCCATGTGGTACCCTACAGTTTTCCAAGTGGTATACCAAAAATGTTGGTGGTTGTAATAGCAAGGGTCAAACCCCTAACATCAACGGTACTGGGACAATGACCTACTATTGTGTCACAATTGGAGCTAAAATTATGGAATGCAACATGATATATTTAAAAACCTGTTATGTCATAGCACCCAAAATGGGCAGAGGTGCCCACAGATTTGATCACAGTATCCCCTCCCAACCTACGTTCCATTATTTCTATGCTAACCAAGTCCACCAAAAAACTTCTTATTATGCTAGTTGACAAACCATTATTTAAAACTTATATTCTCATTTTCAAGGGGAGAGTGACGTGCATGCCAGACCATGTGCACAAATTCCAAGGTATTTTAGAGAGATTCAGTCTGTGTAACACAAAGTCCGAGGTAGTGGAGCCCATAGGGGTCTAGAAGTGACAGTGATAGATTCCTATGGTGTTTATAGTCACTCTTCACAATTTGTCAAGATGATTACACTGGTGCATACATTATTTGGATATGAGTAGTGGATCTGAGGGCTCATGGTTAAATCCCACACGTCATTAATGCTTGGCATGAATTTTGAGACATAGATGCAGTTTTCAGAAGATGGTCGTGTTTACAGTAAAAAGTTGCAGAATGACAAGATGGACCTCCTGGTGCTATGTTTTCTAAGTTTTGAGTAACAAATTTGAGGGTTGATAATTAAATATCACACATGTCATTAATGGTTGACAAAAATTTGAGACATAGATGCACTTTTCAGAAGCTAGTCATGTTTATAGTCAAAAGTTACAAAATAATGAGATGTACCTATTGTTGTTGTTTTCCCGAGTTATGAGCATCCTATTGAGAATTTTGGCACTTAAACAAATGTAAGTCTCACTTATTGTTGAATTTTCCCTTTTTGAGATTTGTAAGAGGGAGAATATGTACTTGCAGATTCTGTATTATCTTTATACATTATAGCAAGGCAAGAAAATCTGAATTACTGTAGAGACTTCTTTATTTGAGCCTATGCACACAAACCGAGATCGTGTAGTACTGAAAGGGCCATTTCCACTTGAAGTGAGAGTTCAATCCTTTTGTATGGTCAAAGGATAACATCTCTTCAAAGGAGATACATTTCCATTTGAAGTGAGAGTTCATTCCTTTTGTATTGTCAAAGCAGAATGTCTCTTTGAAGGAGAGACATTATCACTTGAGGTGAGAGTTCAGTCCTTTTGCATTGTTAAAATAGAACATTTATTTGAAGGAGACACATTTACACTTTAAGTGAGAGTTTAATCCTTTTGTATTGAAAAATAATATAATCTCTATTGAATGAGAGGTAATGAAGCTTATAAACAGTTGAGCGGAGCTTAGAGACATAGCCCACACTAGGTGAACTCAATTACCAATTCTATGATCTCTTCTCTTACAAATTGATTTCTTGTCTCATTTTTACTTGTGCATGTTATTTTGGAAATTATGATCATTAAATGAATTAAGTAATGAATTTGGAGACTATATTGAACACATTTTCAAGTTTAATATTCAAATTGGATTCAACATTGTTAATGCAATCACGTCAAAACATCATTATTAATAATTGTGTATTGTTCAAAGAGATTTCAACCATACCAAGTTTGGGATCAGTTTCCCCTCATATATAACTTGAGTTTGGTATTAGAGTAGGTTTGATAGGGATCATAGTGATTTAATGATAGATGGGAAAAGCATCGAAGAATGTATCGCTCAAAGAACTAGATAAAATCAACCAAAGCGTTCAAGTAGAGAATGTTGAGTTGAAAAGATTAAAAGAAGTAGAAGAGGAGAAGAAAAGATTGCAATTTTAGTTACTAGCCATGGAAGAGGCCTTGGTGAATTTTTGGTGTAATGAAGGCTTAGTGAAGCCATCCTCACCTGATTCAGAACTGGAAACTGAGGTAAACAATGTTAGTAACTATTTAGTTTCATTTTCTCCCCATTACAATGATTACTTTTGTGCTTTTGAAAAGTACACTACAATTATTGGCTTGAAGCTAATGAAGAAAATGGGATATGAAGGAAAATGCCTTGGATTTAATGGATAAGGCATTGTGAATCCCATCTAAGTAAAAAAAGTACCTCAATATACAAGACTAGGCTATGACAGAGAGGAAGATGGAGCATTCTCCAAGGCCACTAATGAAAGAAAATTCAAAGCCACAGAAGAAAGAGAGTCTTCAATAACAAATCGAAATCAATTCATGTTGAGAGAAAATAACACCATTCCAATGATCGTGAATGTGATCCATCTCCAAATGGAGGTGAGCATTTCATATGATGATCTAAGTCAACTTCTCCTCACCAAATATGCACCAAAGAAAACCATTCAAGGTATAACTATTCCAACGTTATTTTTTATTATAAGGAAATTGGCAATGTAAAGAAAAGTTTATGGCATAGAAAACCATATGCATTTTGTGGTTTGAATAACCATGTTGCTGCCAAGTATTGGAAAAGAATTACTTCATATAGGAAATGTATGTCGACTAGGAAGGAGAAATGACATAAAGACCCCTCTCCACATCAGGAGAAAAAGAAGGGTAAGAAAGTATGGATGTTGAAAAACTAATGCACCTATTGCAAAAAGAGTGGGCATCGAAGAGCTACATGTTGGAAGCTCCATCTAGAGTTACATCCAAAGGACCAGAAGCATATTGAAGCACTTGTGAAGAAAGAATCCCTTGTGTAGGAACTAACAAATGAGAAAGTAGAGCACATTGTAACCCTCCATGAAGCCACTTAGAACGAAAGACAACTATAGGAAGAGATCCCATTAGCATGGTTGGGTAAGAGATGGGTAACCTTTTTAAGTAGTTGAGTATGGCCACCATTGTAAATCACATGTTGCTTTTGAAGGACCCATAAATGGGTGATTTATTTGTAAAATGATGAATTGTATAACATCGCTTAAGTATGAAACACATAGTTATTTTAGGCTTTATTTTGAGTAGCAAAGGATATGGATTTTGTTGTAAATCAAAGAAAACATGTATGATCTTTGTATGTAAACTTTTGGGGTCCAAAATTCCTTTAGTTGAGAGGAATGATCTGCGAGGATCCTGGAAAGGCCAAAGATTTGAGATTCCTAAAACTTAATGGAATCAGCTCCATGTCAAAGAGCATAATGAGATGATTCCAACCCAACTTGAATCACGTTGAATGGAGTATGTATGGGAAACATATGCGGTTTTGAAGTTTTAAAGAAAAATGCAAAAAGGAAGGACAAAGTGACACGTGTCAACACCTAAATGTGACTAATGGCAGGACATACAAGATACACGTGGTAGATTTAGTATAGGACACATGAAATAGGTGATGATGTGGCAGAGCCTCAATGATGACGTGGCACACTCTAGGATCTGATGTGACATTATAGGTGGCACCGAGTTGGCAGTGACATGGTAAGGCCACATGTTGGCACATGACAAGTAGAGGTTAACATGATATTATCCTAGGCGTTGAATGTATTATAGTTGGGCCAATGAAAATATTCCATGTGGATCACTTTGAGGGTGCCACATGACACCTTGCGGTTTCCAAGTGTTCTACCAAAAATGTTGGTGGTTGTAACAATTCGGGTCAAACCCTTGACCTCAACGATACCAAGCCAATGAACTACTGCTACATCAAAAATGGAGCTCAAAGTGTGGAATGAAACAATATATATTTAAAAACAAATTGTTTCATAAAGCCCAAAATAGTGGGGGGCCCGTGGGTTTGTCCTCGGGACCCCTTGCAACCAAGATTCCAATATTACTTCACTAACCAAGTCCTCCAATGAAATTCTTATTATGTCTACCATGGATCACTATTTGAACCTTAGATTATCATTAAAAAAGGAGAGAAACCCTCACACCCAACCACATGCACATATTTCGAGGTGTGTTTGCATTAAGTGCAGAGAGATTCAACTTGCGTGGCATAAAGTCTAAGGCATTGGAGCCCAGAGGGTTCCAAAAGTGACAATGGAAGAGTCCTATGGTGTTTATAGTAATTCTTCATGATTTTTCAAGATTAGTCCACTGGTGCAGATAAAATTTCGATATGATCAGTGGATCTGAGTCTCATGGTTAAAGTCCACATGTGTCATTAATGCTTGGCACACATTTTGAGACAGAGATGCACTTTTCAGGCTAATCGTGTTTATAGTCAAAAGTTGCAAAATGACAAGATAAACTTGTTGGTGCTATTTTTGCTGAGTTTTGAGCAACATATCTGAGGGCTCATGGTTAAAGATCAGATGTTTCATTAATGCTTGGAATGAATTTTGAGACAGAGATGTACTTTTCAGAAGTTGGTCATGTTTACAGTAAAAACTTGTAGAATGATGAGACATACTTGCTGCTGTTGTGTTTCCTAAGTTTTGAGCATCCAACTGAGAATTTTGGCATGAAAACTAATGTAAGTCTCATTTATTTTTTATTTTACCCTTTTTGAGATTTGTAAGAGGGAGAATATGTACTTCTAGATTATGTACAGTGTTTGTATGTTGCAACAATGTAACAAGATCTGAATTAGTATAGAGAATTCTTTGTGTTGATCCTATGCATGAAAAACAAGATGGTGCAATAGTTGAAAGGTCCACAAAGAGACATTCCCACGTGAAGTGAGAGTTCAATCCTTTTGTATTCTCAAAGGATAATGTCTCTTTGAAGGAAAGAAATTGCCACCTGAAGTAAGAGTTCAATCCTTTTGTATTGACAAGGAAAAGAATCTATATTCAAGGAGTGATAATGAAGCGACTATGTAGTTTAGTGGATCCCAAAGACATAGCCCACATTGGGTGAACTCCATTACCAATTCAGTGATCTCTTCTCTTATGTGATTAATTTCTTGTCTCATGTTTTCTTATGCATCTTATTTCCACAATTATGATCATTAAATTCATTAAGTAATGAACTTGGAGACTATTAACACATTCACAAATTTAATATTCAAATTGGATTCAAGCCTTTAACGCAATCAAGTCAAAATATCATTATTAAGAATTGACTCTTGTTCAAGGAGCTTTCAATTAGACCAAGTTTGGGATCAGTTTCCCCTCATATCCAGATCAATACTTGAAAGAGGAGTTGGTGCAAATTATTTATTAGAGTATATAACAAGAATTATCATCTTGTTTTGGAAAAAAAAAACCTTTATTCAATGAAATTTCCCTAGAGTAAGGTCCCCCAATGTTCAGTTATCCCTCATTTCCATGTACTCTACTAGTAAAAAAGAAAAAAATTACCTGGAGGTAAGTCTCCCATTTAATTGTAGTGTTAAGTGAACTCCCATTTCCACATTCTCAATGATAATTTCTTACTGGTAATTCAAATTGCAACATAAAAGGGATTATTTCTCAATTATGATTATAGTTCAAAGAAACCATCAAGTTAATAGTATTTCATATTTGGGGCATATCAAAGGTTTAAATTAATGTGAGAAAATCCCTTTGATGAAGTAACTAATAAATGTGAAGAATTTGTGGAAATTTCAAGAGATTTACCTATTATATTGTAATTGCAATGTAGCCTAAAATATTTTATTGGTATAAGTTCAATTATGTCTCTTAATATAGATGATAATTTGTATCATAGTACACGATTTGCAGCATGTATACTTGAAATAATTCTAGAGTCCTTTAACAATATTAACATTGTATAAGTTGAATTATGACTCTTGATGTAAATAATTATTTGTACCATAACATGTGATTTGCAATATGTATATTTAAAATAAGTTTAGAGTCCTTTAACAACATTTTTTTTGTAAGCTTAAATTCGATTCATTCATTAAAAGGATACAATGTCACTGATTTTGGTTTGCCTTGGTCTACCACTTGGGAAACTAGACTAGGAGTAAAAACCCTTTTTTTATATCTAAACATGAAAATAAAAAATATCATTAAAAAAATTGAGTGTTTGGTCTATAGATTATTACAACTTTATCATCTAACATAAACCAAAAAACCCTACAGAGAGAACTAAAGTAGCTAGAAATTCTATGAGCAGTCATGCAAACATAGAGGTGTATGGTATGTCTACCATGATTGACTTGTTACTACTTTCATGTGAGCTTCTTAGACATGGAGGTAAGCCAAGGCGATATTTGATCTCTTTCAAGCACCTTTCCAAAACTTTCAGGATTATTTGAAGTTCATCCAACATAAGGAGGACTTCCTCCTTGGCCTCGTTTCTGTCCAGCAAGACTTTACCTAGAAGAATTTTCATATACCAGTGAGTGTCCATTATCTGCACGTATTAACTAAATATCCCTATGTTGTTCCCTATGTTAGGAATCTAATCTGCATCCTCTCTTATAACCTTTGATTTAGACAAACAAGAAAAGGATACAGAGTGAAAGAGAAAAGAGAAAAGGAAGGAAGACCTAGTAAAATTCTACTAGTGTGATTCGGGTAAGGAGCGATAGGGAAGTAGACTAATAGAAAAATGTAGAAGCAAAATTGGCTATGTCCAGAGGATGTGCATTGGAAAAATACCAAAAAGTTAAAAAGATTGCAACGGAAATCCTACTTACCATTTGAAAGGCACGGTGAGTAAACCCAGGAGGTAAACACCAACTACTTTATGACTTATGGAAAGGGAAGGCCCTTGCAGAGAATAATAGTTGAAACTCTAATTCCTAGTACCTTGGGAAAACAGGGGTTTCGTACTATGTTCAACCACCCCCCAAATATAAACTCCACTCTTGCAAATTATAATTATTTTTTCGTGGTAGGAAAAGTGGAAGAAATGGCTAATGATGGCGTCATACTACTAAAACTAGATGTAATACCTTCTTGATATCTCCAACCTCTCCATTTTTTCATTAAGTTATAATTTTTGGAGTTGTCTTTAGTGCGACTTTTTGGAAGCTTTTACGGTAGGTTTTTTTGGTCTAATTTCTCTAAAATCCGACAGGAATTTATTGAAATCACAAGTTTGATGGGTAATCCTATACAATTGAAGTGCCCTAGGGGTTTTCCAGGGTGCTGAATCCATATACACCATCCAAAAACTAGTTTAAATAAAACAAATTAAGATTTCACCTCAATTTTTTCCACTGGATTCTGTTGTGCCCTACAACAACCCCCCATTTCATATCATTATTATCCCAAAACCATAATATGAAATGGGTCCCTTTTTAATTTTGGTTTTAATTGGTATCAACTTAGTTCTATTCAAAAAGGCCTGAAGAGATAAAATAAAACATTACCAAAAAATCCTTTTCAATAAACCAATCAAAAGCCTTAAAATAAATGATTAATCTTTTGTCATTGCGATAAAGCGATCGCAAGATCGCATATCGCAATGACAAAGTGAACACAACTTGAGGATATATTGGTTTTCTCCGATGTGAAATCGCTATTGGGTATCGACAATAAATGAATTGGCGCAATTAAAGCCCCCTTAATCTCCGATGTGATGCGATATCGCTATCAGATATCGACGATAATGAATTAACGTAATAAAGCTCCCTCTTGCTCCGATGCGATGCGATATCACTATCGGCAATCGGCAATCGACTATGCATGCCTTTTTAACTGCCCCACTCGCTACTCCCGACGCAATGCGATATCGCTATCGGTGATCGGGGATTCGAAATCGAACCAATATAATGATTTATGATTTCCCCCCGACGCCCGATTGCGATAAAGGCAAAAGCGCAGTTTTCAAAGAAAATCTTAAAAGCGGGTTTAATACGATTTATTCGTATTTAAGGCCTTATCTTTCGAAGAGCCATTCATCCACGCTCAACCGCCAAAATACCCAAGGCACGCTTCAAATAAATCATTCGGCCATTAATCGAATTGACGAGCATTGATAGGATTGACAGGTCTTAATGGCCATTTAATGAAACAGTAATCCTGCGATCTTTTTACAGATTTATTCGAGGCCACCTTAAGTCAATCGTGCGCCATGCATTCATCAATATATATCTCAATCTATTCAATTTACACTATCATTTTCTATATTACGTCCATTATCATCTCTGTGCAGAATTCTTCCGCAGAAACAGATTTAACTAGAATGGGGAAGAAGTCCAAGAAAACCACAATGGCTTCCGCTTCGCTGGCCACAGGGCAACCTGTTGTTGATCCAAGCAATAAAAATAAAGGGCTAATATCAGACACTACATGCCGAGGACTTGTCAGAGCTACTTGGTAAGGCACCTATAACCTGATTGAAGCCGAAGAGCCAAGGGTGACAGCAATACAAGTCTCAGCCGACAACACTAGCAAATCCGAGGCTAATCTGAGCGATTTAGCCAACTCTTTTCTTCATTGAATAGCGGACCAGCAGCAAATCCTCCCATATACAGATGTGGTTAGATGGGCGATTCAGGAAATCCCGATTATCGACAGAACTTTCAGCACCACAGATGGGAGAATTTTCGGTTCCTTTCGAGCCGAGGATTTAAGGCAAATGTATCATTTGCCAGAGGCAGAGAAGAAGTATAACACAACATTCCTGGAGAAATTTCGAGCTGAGAATGAGACTGAATCCAAACCCATTCGAGGTTGGAGAAAAAAGCTAGCAAAGCACAAGCACAAATCTTCGGGTAAGTACTCGGTTCGATTCTCTATGTTCTCCTTATTGCTATGCTTGGATAATGATGTGCAGATTGTGGGGATTACATGATTCCGCCAATTTTACCATAGAAATGGTCCCCTTAATGGAGGCGGCATGTAGTGGCGAAATAATGGATTGGGCAGATATACTGTCTGATAAGTTAGCATCTGCAATTCTTGATTTCAGATTCAAGTTCCGCGTCACTGAAAGGTTCATTCCCCCATTTTACTACAGTTCCTATGTATTAGATGTCTTGTGTTTTAATTCTGAATTTCCTATGCTCGGATGGAGGTGGACGTCGCAAGACCCCGCACCCGTCCACATATACTATCAAAAGTTGTGGAAGACCAACTACAAACACCATTTGTATCAAATCTGCAACGGTTTTATGTTGCCCATTCATTATTTTATTTTCAATAAGCTTGCCCCTAAGATTTCTTACCAAGCAGGGGTGGATTTAACTTCCATAGGGAGTTGGTTTGGGGAGGAAAAGTTCACCTATATCAGAGTTTTTGGCAGTCAAGCCAAGCCCCACGTTCTTCCTCTATACATCCCTGATAAACTACTGGCCAGGGAAATAGCATATCAGATCATCGCCGAAGGGGTTACACAAACCCTGAAGAAAGATAAGAAGCACGTCTGGCCCTCTTTTCCTTTGAGAATTGGTATCTATACTCTGCATGATTTCAAACATGAAGAGAAAGAAGCTGAGAAAATAAATTCGCTAACCCTGGCAACTCTACCGAGCAGGCGATTTGATTCAAACAAAGTCGCCTACAATGCACTTGACCAGGCCAAATTGACCAAGTTCGAGCATAAAAAAGACAGGTTTGAGGACTTGTTCGCATCGACCGAGTCGATGTATCAAGTTAAATCACTCGCCATACTTGAATAGAACGATGAGGGACTAGTTGAATTTAACAGACTTAGAGAGCAGAGGTTGCAAACTCTGCCTCTAGATCTGTTAGCGACGACTCCAACAATAAAATCAAGCGAGCCTGAGTAGCGACTTGTTAAAGAACCTCCTGTTACATCAAAACAATAGGAAGAACTGCATGACAACAGACAAGAAGAGACCCAGGCGAAAGAGAAAGAACAGAGCAGTTTAAAAGTAAATGAAGATACATAGATTGATCCAAAATTGCTCCAGGAATGGCAGCAATTTAATTCAATTATCGGCAATCTGGAATGCTCTAAAGATGATGAAATTTCAAAAGAGGGCAACGCACAAGAGGCGACTTGAAAGCAGGTCTCAGGTGAAACCAATGACCCACACAAATCAAAAGAAGTGGAAATAATCCCAAAGGATCCATTGGGCAAAGTCATTTTGCAGATTGAAAAGATTCCTCCCTTGGATGTCTTCTATAGCCCAAAGCATAAAGCTGTAGTGAAACGACAGACGAATAGGAGAAGGACTGATCAACCTTCTTTATTCCCAAAACAAACAGTAATAGGCAATGTGGTATGGAAAGAAGAATTTGACCCCTCTGATGACTTGATAAAGCTATCGCAATATGCTAGAGCTTATTCGGCGGCGATAATAGATAAAGCATCGGAGGTGAGTAGTTTATTGAAGACAAAAGATCAGGATATCTTTTCGCTACAAGCACAATTATCGGAAGCGTAGCAAAAGGCAGAGCATGCAGAACAACAATTGCTAGTACAACAACAAATAAACAATCAGCTGACTAAGCAATTGTAAGAGGAAAAATAGAGGATTGACGATAGCGCGGTCCAAAAGCAAAAGGAGCTATCGGAGGCATTGGTGCAACTAAAAGCATCAATTGAGGAAATGCTGAAATCCAAAGATGAGCAGATCGCTCAATTATCAGCTCAACTTGAGCAAACAAAAAAGCTCTCGCAGGTAGATGAGTTTAAAGCAGAGGCATTTCAATTAAACAAAGGATTGATAAATCAAATGAAGCTTTTGTGTCAGCAAATCACGCAGGCAGAACCATTGTGCGACTTAGCGGCATCCATAAGTGAAAAAGTGGAAAAGGCAAGGACAGATTTGGATCAAGCCGAAGAAACATTGACAAATTTTCTGGAATGGCAAGATTCCGATCAAGGACAGGTAGCTAACCTACCAAGGATTCTAGAATCGCACAAATAAATATTATTCACAGAATGGAAATCTCAGTTAATGAAGGCAGAAAGAGCGATTTTAAGATGCAAGACAACCACTAGTAATTTGGTTGAATTGGTTAATAATACTCTTTACTTGTCTAACATCATTTCTCAATGTACTCCAGGCTAATTAACAACAACAAAGATGTTGGAGCAATCATGTTACCCAGAGTTGGAGAAAAATGGAAGGTTAATTTCAGGAATCAACAGTTTGACATGGGATGCCTATTGGTTCTTTTTAGTGAAGCCGCACAGCCAGAGAGCCGCCCTCAAATGCCTCACAGATGCGATCAGGTATATTATCCCCGATATTCAGGATGCCACCTTTGCTGCCCAACTCAGCTTGCGCCTCAACAGACCACCCGAAGTGGAGCCAATGCTTGCGATAAGCCAGCTCAGGTTTAAAGGAAAACAGCCTGAGTCATGATTCATATCGCTGACTGCCAGATCGCTCTCAAGAAGATAGATAGTATTAATTGATGCCAATTAAGTAGGATTTTGTTTTCATAGATTTTTTTTAGTAGTATTTATAGACCCTTTCATGCATTTAGAAAGGGTCGTAAAGTTTTGTATATGACTTAAACCCTAAAGTTGCACTATTGTACTTCAGGGATATTCTTTTATGAAACTGGACCAATCATTCTGATTTTTATAAGGAAGATTTTATACAAATGTGCACTACTGTCTTTGTTTGAAAGCATTTCTGCGTTGAAGGAAGAATTTCAAATAGCGATTGATATTGGGATTGATTACCAGCTCATATGGTACTATTATCTA
>APFE030561599.1:6549-28377 GCA_000404065.3 Pinus taeda | reverse complement strand
TTTGGATGCGATGGTTTTCAGTCGATGGTATTGGATGCTTCGGCATGTATAAATATGTATTGTAACATTGAAAGGAATATAATGAAAAATCAAGCTGGTAGTCTCGGTTTTGAGATCCAGTGGGAATCTCTGTGTATATGTGTTTTATGGGTTATGCTCTCGCATTTTTTATTTTCTTGTGATTTAGAATTCGTATGCAGGTAATTTCTGTACGGGGTTAAAACCTACATGGAGGGTATCTAGAAGGTCTTCAGGGACTCCTCTGAGAAAAACCAACTTCAGAGATTCAGGGTCAAGTGTGCACCTAGCCCTTTTATAACTGAGTTGAAACCTCTCTTCATAGTCTTCTAAAGATTCATCACTACCCATGGTCATTCGGAAGATCTCTTCCTTGGTATCCTTTGACCTACAGTAGTCACGATATTTGTCGTTAAAGGCTTGTTGCATCTGAGCCCAAGTTGTGATACTGTTTCCAGGTAACCCCATGAACCAGCGCAAGGATGCATCCTTGAGAGTAGAAGGAAATAGTTTCAACTTATGCTTGTCTTATGCATAGTCATAGGTTTGACAAAGAACAATAAATTCAAACAAGAAATTATCAGGATCTTCGGTAGTTAGCCCATGGAAGTGAGGTAAGGCTGAAAGACTTATGTTTTTCATTTTTGTGTCCCCAATGGTCTCTCAGATAGGAAAGGCACCTTCTATTCTTTCCCCATTTCCTCTAACATTTCTGTTTTCAACCATGGTCTCAGGGGGAATGGTTTTGTGCTCTTCTTCTATTATAGGATCTTCGTATATCTCTGGAGGTTCACCTATAGGTTCTTCTGGATCACTGCCACCAAAGAAGAGAGAAGGGTGACTCAGTGATGTGGTGGGGGTGTTGGGTAGAAATTTTCCTGAATTGTCTCTATTCCTACGAGGCATGAAAGGAAATCTCTCTTTTTTTGGGTGATGTTTTTGTTTCTTTTTCTGCTTATACCTACAAAAACTGAAATGGATTGAAAAACAAATTGTAACTAACTAAAATACCTTGCTGAAACGAAAATTGCAGAATTGAAATGAAAGCAGGAAATGCCTAATCTACGCTTGCTGAAATGAAATTGCAGAATTGAAATGAAAGCAGGAAATGTCTAATCTACGTCTGCAGAATTGAAATTGCAAAATTGAAATAAAAGTAGGAAATGTCTAATCTATGCTTGCAGAATTGAAATTGTAGAATTGAAATAAACTACTTGGCAGAATGTTGCAGTAGAAAATAGAAGAAAAGCAGTAATCACAAAATACTCTGACACTTCCTCGACAACGACACCAAAAAGAGTGGTGAGCTCCAGTATTGCAGCAATAATGCTACAACTCCTGGGGCTTTCTTCTTTACTTTTATCAACCCGGTAGTTCGTAACAAACTTGGAAGCGACGGTGCTGTATGCACAAGTACTAGCTCTTACTGCAAGTTGTCACTTGATCAGCTGGCACAAGTTTGCTAGGAGCTTAAGCCAACTTCTATGAGTTCTCAGAATAAGCTTTTGCTGTGATGGAAGAAATCTAACTCTACAGGGGTTATTCTACTTGCAGAAAGAAAAGAAAAACTGAAATGAAACACAAACCCTAACAAACCCTAGTTTGCCCATTAACCCTACTTTTGCAGGA
Organism: Pinus taeda; assembly: GCA_000404065.3. NCBI lineage: Eukaryota > Viridiplantae > Streptophyta > Pinopsida > Pinales > Pinaceae > Pinus > Pinus taeda. Next base: position 26,730 of record APFE030561599.1, on the reverse strand, counting down.
AAAGAGATGGAAACTACTAATGGATGCCATTGACTACTGAAAAGGTAAATTTCATTTATTCAAGCTAATTTTGAAGAGAAATGAGAAGAAATCATCTTTTTGTACTTTTGAGTATTTTTATGTGGAATTATCATGCTTGTGATTTGACTGGTTGTGACTATGCAGAGACTTGGTGGTAAAGGAAGACGGAGTTGGATTTTGTAGATGGTGAGGAAGGTGTGGAGAGATCCTAAGAAGTCCCTAGTACCCTTCTGGAGACTTTCATTGCGATCAGACTTCGAAAAATCTCTCGCATGAACTTCTACAAGAGGTTGTAGGTGATCTACAGGAGGTTCTACAAGAGGATCTACAGGAGGAGGCCAAAAGTGGTTTTTGGAGGTTTGAAGGTGGAAAAATGATGGGAAAAGGGAAATGAAGGCTGGATGAAGGTGTTGAGGGGTCTAGGAATCTGCCAATGAAGATCAGGAACAAAGGAGATGATTGGATTTGTTCAAAGGGGAAGAAAGCAACTTTGTACAAAAACACAGAAATTAGGGTAGATTGGCGAAATGTGGTGAATGAGAGGGGAAACCTTGGAGAAGTGGGTTGGTGTTGGCTGTGCTATGGAGGAACGATAAGCTGGAATGTTCTACAAGTGAGCTGCACACTTACTTCTCAAAACTAACCCAAGCAAGAACCGGGAAAAACAGAGTTTGTCTATTTTGACCTAAAAACAGAGAACTGTTGAATAGAACTTTATGAACAGAGACTTATGCGATAAATCCATGGTACATGAACAAGAAAATATCTAAGCATGTGAATCAAACTAGTATCAACTTCTCCAACTCGAAATATGACACTAGCAATTGCATTGGAAGAGCAAAGACTGTGTTTTTGGTGGCAGCAGTAGTGCCTTGACCTCAAATCATGGTCCCAAGGAGGGAGAAAGGAAATCAAGTCCTACTGGTAGCATTTTTGGATCTTTCTCTGTTACTAAAACAAACTACTTAAGCAACTTGAAGTAAGAACAACTATTTTAACCATCAAAAGCAACCTATTTTACTAAAGCAAGATTTAACCTAAACAACAGAAATTATCTTATGAATGCAAGCAAAAGCATATAAATACTCAAAGGATGTGTTGGGCTACTTGGGTTGTGCTCTAACCCAAGATCTTCAGCCCTTTAGAAAAGAACAGTGTTGGTTCAAAACTGGATTCATCCTCATTGATAAAAAAAATAGCAGTTACATCACAAAAGTTGTCTTCAAAAAGAGCTTGAAAATGAGTTGAGTACAAGGCTGCACAAAAGTGCGAAAATAGACAATGAAATGGCTAACCTATTGAGGCTTGAAAACTTCTTATTTATACAAGTGGGGACTCCCAACAGTCCTCCTAAACTTAAGGAACTCGGCTGCCTAAAACTGAAGATAACAACAGCCCTACTTGACTTGCTCAGCTGCCCCTTGGAATCATCGATGTGGGCCTTTGCACTCCGAGCTGCTGATGGAGAACTCGAGGAAGGGGTCATTAATGAAGGAGACACCCCTCTTATAAGTCCTCATCCCTGTTTCCTCGAGTTTGGCTGCCATTCTACTCATAAATTCCTAGTCCTTGTCCAAAAATTTGCAATAAACACTCATTAGATTAATTGGCAAAGTGACTAACCCCATTCACTCTATTGACATAAATATATTCAAAAACATGCACAAAACTATTGAGAATGGTGGATTAAGTGAAAATAATAGGCAGAATGAGCCCATATAGTTACCCATTTCTGGGGCTCGTCAGAAATTGACTGCCAAAACTATGCAAGGCATAGCCCAGGTTGTTAGGAGGCTGACTGGTTGTTGGAACTACGCAATGCATAGTCCATCCTGGCCTGCTGAGGACTGAAACTACACAATGCGCAATTTCAATCAGCAGTGACAAGCAACCAGCAAACTACATTATAGAGTTTCTGGGGCCAACAAGACACTACCTCCAAGAATTGTGCAAGGCAAGCCTAGAGGTCAGTTCCTAGTTAGACTTGTATAATTTATGGAGGGAAGGCAAAGTATTCGCTTCCGAAAATGCGTAGTGATAGCCGGGAAAGGCATGACTCAGGCCAAGGCAGTCCAGTCTGGGCGACGGGTGATTGAAAACATGAGAAGTTTGAATGCATGGTGAGATGAGTGAAAACGAGAGTGAATGATCATTCATGCAAACAACAAGTGTAGGATTCGGAAAATAGGAATCCATGAATGTGTGTGAAACGAGTCACCGCAACGGTGGCCCTCAATGCAAAACAATTTCATGCATGCAACAGCAGTGAGATGCAAAGGAAAACTGAAATGTTGCTAATACAAGCTAATATGCATGCAAACAACACCAAGCACTCACTGAAATCCAGCATACAACATTCATGCAAAGTGAAACACAAAAAGCGTCAGAAACACAACGCAAATCATGAGCAACTGGCTTACCCCAAGACAGCTGAGTTGAATGTGCCGACAACTCCTAGATGAAATGTGGGATGTCAGAGCTACAAGGTCGATGTGAGGAATGAGCTCTGCAGCATCTGGTTCATGAGTTTCGATAAAATAGAAGATGTGACATGCATGCCACAAATCTAGGAAGAGCAACACTTGGTGGGAGGCTTCTGAAATGATCCTTGCATGCAACCTCCAACGGCTACAATTAGATCCCTGAATCAAGGGATGTCTTTGCATGTTGCCTTGGGAGGAGAAGTTCGTGCATGCAAATCAGTTTTTCTCGGTCCCGGAGGGAAACGATCAAACCAACTGCACATGCAACAGTCTACTCAGTTGAGGGGAAAAAATGCACATTTATGGGAGGGAGATGGGTTGGCTGCCCAGAGGGATTGTGCAATTTCTGGGCAGAGCAGCTCACTGCTACCCAGAATTGTGCAATTTCTGGGCTGAGTAGCCCTGCTAGGAGGAATTGTGCAGTTTTCTCAGCAAACAGTGACATGCATATTTGGGCAATTTTTAGAGGGAAGGTTGGTTCCCCTCCAGAATTGCACAATTTCTTGAGGGAGTAGCTTAGCCTACAATTGGACCAAGTCTGGTGAAACAACCTATGAGGGGGATGCAACAAGCTTTGATGGGCAGGCTGTCATTCTGCAAGAAAGTCACTTGCGCTTGTGTACTTAACAAGACAAGACATGTTGTAGTGAAAGGTTGGTAGGGAGACTCCAAATGAAGCTAAGGAAAAAATTTGGAGGGTGGTTGTAGCCGTTACAACATGTTCATCTCCCTTTTATCCAAGGGGCCATTGACAAAATTTGCAAGGATCCTAAGGAAGCATAAGGTTCCTTCAACCTTTAGACCTCTTAATACCATCCGGAGCTCCCTAAGATCTGCGAAGGACCCAGTTGACCCTTAAAATATGAAAGGTGTTTATGTTATCCCTTTCTCTTATGGAACCCCCTACATAGGTGAGACATGTCGCTTAATTAATCAAAGGATTTGTGAGCACGCCACTGACATTGGGCATGGTAGGACCTGTTCCTCTGCTTTGGTTGAACATGCAGATAAAACCAAGCATCACATTTGCATTGAGGATGCCGAGGTCATTGCCAGGCTTAGTCATTTCCATCATCGAAAATTCAGGGAGGCCTTAGAAAAAGAAAAAGGGCCCACCAATTTGAATAGATATGATGGTTGGAATATTAGCAGAAGTTGGGTCCTTGTCATGTCCTCCTAATTGTTTTTAGGTTCTTTTAGTTTCTTCTAGTCTTTTGTGGGATTCTATTTCTTCTCAAGTTTTTTGATAAATTTTTGTATCGTCTTGTTCTTTGACCTGTTATATATTTATATTTTTTTGTTTGTCTTAAATTTGATTGTATGGCCTTTATACATTAGCCTTTCTTACTTTGATTATTTTGGTTGATTTTATTTTCATTTCTATTTTATTTTTAGTTTCTTATAAGGTCTTACCTCCTATGGTTATGACTCCTTTGCCTTTTTTTGACTAAGCTCCTTAGTTAATGTTTGACTTGTTTATTTTTTCTATTTTAATTTAAAATTTATCCCATTATTAATTATTACAGTTGGTTCCTGGTATTTAAAGATATTATTTAAATAGAAATATTCTCTTAGTTAGCTGTTTATGTTGGTTGATAATTAAAAAAATAAATTGATTTCATTGATATTTGGCTTTGTTTGTTTAATTCTTTTTATTCTTTAAAATTATTTTTAACATAGTTCTTGATTTAATTAGTAACATATTATTGCTAATTAATTAATATTATTAATTAAAATAATATTATTAGAAACTAGCCATTTATTATAGTCGTTATAGTATCTCTACATTGATCCCTATTTAAAGTTGTTGCCATATGTCCTATTTAAAGTTATTACCATGATATGCATCATCATCTTGCCCTGACGATGAACCACACTAGATAGTTCAAAAAATTCTAGCAAAAATTTCTATTATGTGATTTCTATTGAAAAAATTTGTTCGTTAGTTTAAAATTTATTTAATTTTTCAATTATAAAACTATATTGTCTACTTATTAAAATAACAGTTTCAAATAAAATTATTTCTAAAACATAACACATTTTAACAAGTGCAACCATATAAATTAAATTCAAAACACTCATCTAATATCTTTTAATAAATTTCATATAGCCAAAATTTTAAAAATGCATAGAAATTAACTAAATTTAAATTTTATTTGAATATAATATTACTATTATATTATAAAATGAATGAATATAGTAAAACATATATATATTTATAATTAAATACAAAAAAAAAAAATATGGTTCACCCCATTTTACTATAGAGACTCTTAATCTATAAAAAGGTTTTTCTACGGCCAAGACCATGGCTTACTAATACCACGTGCCCAAAAAACCATAACTCATTTTCATATACACATGTTAAGATGATTTTTTTCAATTGATAAATTTAATTAAAAAGGTCAAAAGGGCATAACTACTTTTGAGATAAATCTCAACCTTTGATTTGTAACTATGACTAATAATATTCTACAATATTATGTGAAGGTTAAATCCCTACCATCCACATAATAATTAAATTAAGTTCTAGAAGTGGTATTCCGAAATGGCCATGTGGTATTAGTAAATCATGGCATTCACCCACAATATTGTAGCAAATGGCATTTGCCCATAATATTGTAGCAAAACTTATTTACATATTAAAAATATCTATAGTAAAGTGGAGTGCATCTCCATGGTTAAAAATCTTGTTACATGTGGTCTTAAATGTATATATATTTAACTCCTATATTGGTTTTTTATAATTAATAATAATAATTTAAAATAAAGTTATAATTTAGTTAACGCTTATGTTTTTTAATTTGGAAATATGATATCTATCATTTCATTTGGATGCTTATTTATATATTATTGAAGAAAACATAAATAATGAAGCTTATGGATGAAAAATCATTGCAGGCAATTTAAAAGTCATGGCATAAATATTACAAATACATCCATAAATTATGGCAAAAAAATATGAAGACATGGCGCAAAGGTTGCATATAATGTCTTCAAAGTTATGATCTAATAAATGTTTGGAAATAATATTTTAATAATATTAAAAATAATTTTATTTATTTTTTTTAAGTTAAACATTATAATTTGCATTGGTCAATGCTAAACTAATAGCCATCCACAAAACTAAAATCTTATCTTGACAAAAACATATAACAAAAATATTATAATATATTTGAAATACAAATTAATAATTAAATATTAAAATAAATAATGATTAAAAAACTAATAATATATATTAAAATACATTAATATAAATAAATAATAATTTTTTTTTTATTAAATATTAAGATAAGTAATGCTTAAAAAAACAATTATTAATATATTTGAAATACAGTGTAGTCATATTAATGATTAAATATTGAAATGCGGAAAATATATTAATTAGTGTTTATATAATATATATATATATAACCTAGAATGATTAATTAAATTTCTCCATGCACTTATTTTAAAACAAGCATTGATTTAGCAACCTAGAATGATTAATTAAATTTCTCCATGCACTTATTTTAAAACAAGCATTGCATTTATGCTAAATCAATTTGTGTCCACCACCAGATACGTGATGAATACTTTAGGTAAATATACACATCTATATCATAATTGAGAAAAAAAAAATGATTAATTAAATTTATCCATCCACTTAATTTAAAAACAGCATTGCATTTATGCTAAATCAATTTGTCTCCACCACCATATAAGTGATGAATAATTTATGTAAATATACAAATCTATATTATAATTGCCACCACCATATAAGTGATGAATAATTTATGTAAATATACAAATCTATATTATAATTGAGAATTTATTATTATTAAGAATCGAATAAATGTCATTTCCCTTGCCTAACATTCTTATAATGAAATATTGATAATGTAATTTTAGTTTATTTAAATAAGGGTTTTTTTCGAGATGATGTTAAGAGTTTTTTTTGGGAAGAGTGTGAGGGTTAAATATTATTTTAATAAAAAAGAATTAATTAATTATATTTACAAGATTTGTTTGTTTTGGAATAGATTTCTAAATTTTTAATTAATTAACAATAATTATTTAAAAATGAAATATAGCAGATTTAATCTTTATAGATATTTTAGGTATTTAATAGTAATTATAAATTCAAAAATTGAGATTTATCTCAAAAATATTTTTTTTTGTTATTTTTAATTAAATTAATTAATTAAAAATCATGTCATATCAACATGCATCATATAAACATAAATTATGGTTGTAAAAAGAGCTTCTGCATAAATCACATCAGAAAGATCATTGTCGACACGTTTCGAACCAACCAGTGTGGTTCATCGTCAGGACGAGTTGAAGGAACAGATCAGGCTTAGCAAGTTAAATAGACTGAGCAGAGACTCCAACGGCTCCCAAACGGCTATATTTGACTTGGACCTAGGTCAAAATTATATTATTAATAAAATAATCTAATTATTATTTTTCATAATATTAAGGTAATAATATAATATTTTAATTCCTTGAGATAAGAGAAATTAGGTTATGTTGTTAAAATAATCTAATTATTAAATATAATATTTATATGAGCTGATATTATTAAAAGAAATTTATTTGTAAATAACTTAATGGTTATAAAAATTACTATTGCAATAATAATTTTGAAGAATAAGTTACGGGTTATTATATATATTATTAAATCTGGTCCTATAATATTGTATTTCTAGATATAAGAGATATTAGGAATAAAATAAATGAGCGAATATTAAAAGAATTTTAATTTGCTTGAATAAAATATTAATGGTTATAAAAATTATTTATACATTATTATTGTTTGAATTAGAAAGAAATAATCTATGTTATATATTATATATGTTTTATTTAAGTTATATAAATAATTTGCTTGAATAAAATATAAATGGTTATTTAAAAATTATTATTGCTTGAATTAGGAAGAAATAATCTTAAGTTATATATTATATATGTTTTATTTAAGTTATATAAGTAATTATATATTCATCTTAAGTTAATATTATATATGTTTTATTTATAAATTATTATTGTTTGAATTAGAAAGAAATAATCTTAAGTTATATATTATATATGTTTTATTTAAGTTATATAAGTAATTTGCTTGAATAAAATATAAATGGTTATTAAAAATTATTAAAAATTATTATTGCTTGAATTAGGAAGAAATAATCTTAAGTTATATATGATATATGTTTTATTTAAGTTATATAAGTAATTATATATTCATCTTAAGTTAATATTATATATGTTTTATTTAACAATTATTAAAATTTTAATTCTTTCGAGAAATACTATATATCTATATAAGCTATCATTATATTACTTAAACACGATCCAATAATACCTTCTAAATAAGATATACTAATCAAACTAACCCTAAGGAATGAACTACTAAAACCGGACAAGGGCCTAAATCAGGGAAAAAATAAACTTGATTACTACCTAAAACGAAAAAAGGAAAAAAGGCCCTCAATAGATATAGGAGGAATCCACTAAAAAGAGAAGAACACAACGATGACAACTAAAAACAAAAGCGACAAGACTAAACCAAACACCCACAGATAAAGCACCTAGGATGAACAGAGGGGGGGGGGAAGAAACCCTAAGCCGACAGGGCAGGGATCCAACTCCTACTTACCTTCCAACCATCATCTCTGTTTAGATTGATGGGTCTTCGCTCAATTTCAATAGCTTCCCTTAACTTGCGATGATGGTATCGATCTACCCTCGCAATGACTTTGGCCTCCTCAATGCAGACATGATGTTTAGTCTTGTCCGCATGCTCTGCTAAAGCTGAGGACTTAGGTCCGCTGCATGCTAACAAATTCTCTGGTGGATGGAGCGCCCTGTTTCCCCTATATAGGGTGTCCCACAAGAGCAAGGAATCAAATAAACACCCTTCATGTCTTTGGGGTTAACAGGATCCTTCACAGACCGAAGGGAATTTCGAATGGTTTTGAGGGGCCTGAAGGTTGAGGGAATATCAAACTTTCTAAGGATCCGAGCAATCCTATCCGTGGTCCCTTCGATATAAGGAAGATGGACACCTGGATGACGTTCCTTAGGCTCTTTCTTAATAAACGCTTTTTTGGAAGCTGCAAGGAAAGCCTTCCGACCAAGGTGCCTGCTATATCCGTTATCCACAAAGACGTCAAGGAGGTGGGTTCTCTCTCTATCCAGGCTTTCATTATCCGAAATCCTGAGGGCACGCGTAGCCAAGGTGTTAAGAACACCCATCTTTTGAGCAGGGAAATGATGGGAATCAGCGTGAAGATACTGCTCTGTGTGCGTCTTCTTACGGAACACTGCGTGGGAGAGAGAATCGTCCTTCTTCCTAGAAATGAGAATATCTAGGAAAGGGAGGTTGCCATTAACTTCCTTTTCCATGGTGAACTTAATAGCTGAGGACTGGCTGTTGAGGTGATCCAGGAAACGATCCAGCTCCTCATGGCCATGGGGCCAGATGACATTAGTGTCATCTACATATCTTTTCCACAGCTTCGGAAGGAGACGGGCCGAGGCAAGAGCCTTGGCTTCAAAATCTTCCATAAAAGATTCGCTACGATCGGGGAGAGGGGGGAACCCATGGCAACACCACAGGTCTGCTCGAAGAACTCCCCTTCGAAACAGAAGAATGTGGAAGTGAGACATACCTCAACCAGATGTGCGGTATCCGGATCTGTTAGGCGATATATCACTTCCATGACCTCTTTAATAGGAATGCACGGATAGGATTGCTCGAATCACAGAAGCCTCAATTCTACATTTGAAGAAATTGTCAAATTTCATTTTATAAGCTAGCATGACAAGAAACAAATTGCATTAGATTTCTTTTTGTTATTATATATAGTTCATTTATTATCTTATTTTAATTAATATTTTCCCATCAAATCTAGAAGTGGGGGCTAATGACCCATTAATGAGGGTAGTTGGATAGACTTTCGGGTAATGTAAATGGAAATATGATAAATAGAGAGAAGGGTGAAGTGTTGAATGCGGTTGATGTTAGAAATTGTAACTAGGTTCGGTCTTCATAATTGCACGAAGAATTCATTTATTTGACAAAGGGAAATTAATTTTAATATGTCCCATTTGAACACTTGAAAGGAAAAGAAATTTGAATTTTTAAAATTATTATTTATCTATCCAAGTAGCCAAGTCATCCCTTCTAGATGACAGGTGAAATATGTTTAAAGAGGCACATTTTTGTATGTGGAATCAACTATATATTGGCATCCATGCTCCATTTGGAAACAAAAAAATCGTGAAACTTTTGTATAGATTTTCGAATACCTCTAGTAGAAGTATTTCATACCTTCTCTGTGATTTGAACAAGTTAACAAGAAGAAAATCCCTGTAGTTAGACGTGCTGGATATGACACATCTTCTGTGAATGTGATATTCTATGATGGTTCTCTATGAGGAAATGTGAGCCTCTATGATTTGATGATTTTTTTTTTATCTGAAGTGAAATATGAGATTCTGCGTTGATTCTATATGATGGAAAGCGAGATCCTGTAGTGGATCCCTGTGATGACACGTAAGCAGTTGCAGACCTATATTTGTGATGGCATGCGAATTTTGTGATGTATCTCTATGATGACATGTGAAGGACTCTATGGAAAAACCTATGAAGGACAATATGATAGAAAATGTTTTCTGGTGAAAGGGATCACTTGGCACTTTTGACAGTGGTTATATGACTTGGACTTCTCTTGATTCTATAAAGAAAGGATTGATGGGTTTTCCCCCTTGGTGGGGTTTATCCTTGGCTTGGAGTCTATTTATGGTGTCATCTATCTCTTGTTTTATTTTGTTGCATTCTAATGGCAATTGATTGATGAAGAAAAATATTAATAAACTAAGATGAATCATAATAATGATCACAAGTAATTATCATGTTGAGGAATTCACTTTTTACTGGAATTCCAACATGGTATCAGAGCTAAGGTGAAGAATAAGGTAGCTTGAATATCACATATTGTTGGCTTAGTTAAATAATATGCTCATCCATCAAGAAGATCAAAGTTTATAAAAGGTTAGAAGGGTGAATATCACTTCTTTTTGGAAACTATATTTGAAGTCCTCTTTGAAATTCCTATGGAGTCTGAGCCTACATATCTGAATCCAAGATGTATGATTTGATGTAAACGAAGTGATATAGATACACATATGCAAAGTTATTTCTAAGACAGAGGCTAAATAATGTGGTTTCTAAGGAAGAATCTACATGAGTTTCTAAGGCTACATTCTTATGGAGGAATGTGAATTTCTCATGACTATAATCTCACAACAGTAATGCAAATATCTGAGTTGCTTCCAAGTTGTTTAACACAATGATCTGAAACTAACTAGACAATATTCTCAAGTAATCAAAGTTTTTCTATAATGGTTATATAGTTTTGGAACTGTTTGGATCAGATCTTATACAAAAACAAAGTTCTGAAGCAAGTCAAGCTTATGCCCATGAAATTGATATAAGTCCCCTTATGTCCAATGCAATTGTCTCCTTTATACTCTAACAACATATATGAGATACTCTTCTTGCGTTGTATTGTAAGGTTGACATAATCATGATGTGAGTTCTCTTACAAGACATAGATGATTCAATATAATGATTGCAAAGCAAAGTGGAAGTATTGTTATGCTTCTCCAAAATTATTCTGAATATTCTCCTATACAAGTTTTCTAGACTGTGATCTAAACTATGATCTGAGCATTTTGGACCGAGATATGAAGTCACCTTAACAAATCCAAAGTGGTGCAAGCTCATCTCCTTAACATGAAAATGATGCAAATAAAGTTAATTCATCTCCTTACTAATACATAGTAATCTGAGTTACTTCTTAGAAATACAAATTACTTGACAAAGATACAAGTTACTTCAACTGTGATGATAAAAATGTGAAACATTAATGTGAAGTGATATTACGAGATGGTTGGTGTTATTCTTTGAAGTGATCTTGATCTTAACTACGAATTTGACTACATGACAATTGATGCAAAGTTTGAAGGCTTCTTTGATGGCAGGAGATGACATACATCTGTTGAAGTAAAGGACGATAAGTATATACTGAAGTGGATCAAGTATGTATCTTGCTATTTCTCTTTGTTCAATATCTAGGAGAGAATATGTGTTAAAGTTTTCCTTGCTAAGATGTATGCTCTTAAGAAGATCTGATTAAATTGTTGAAGAGTTGTGAAGAAATGAGGGTCTGTAAGGATGTATTGACTAGATAAGAGTATTCTCCCTTATGAGTTAAAATCCTTGGTGAAGATCCTTGGAAAGCATTTAGTTAGAAACCACATAATTTGTAACTAACATATGCGTTCTTGTAGAACTTGCAATTTTTAGATTAGGAGGTTTTGGGGGTTTGGAGATTGACACTTACAAGCTCAAATTTAAGAGGAAGCTTATTTTTCTTAAGAGATGAAGTTGACAAAATGGACGCATGAGGTCCATGGATTAAGTAAGGGCTGGTCATTTTTCAAAAGATAAGTATTTTATGCCTTTCCTCCTTGATTGATGATTTTTGTTAGTTTCTTGTTATATGCCCTTTATCTTTTTCATGTCAGTGAGATTGCTAGGCCTACCTAGGGTTTAGCAGCAAAAGGATAACATGGAAGAGTGTTGCATATTTAGAAGACTTTAAGGCTTATAGAAGACCAAACTGTTGAAGGAATTAGCAGTTTGATGATTGCAATTATTGTGCCCTAAAGATTGTAAATTTGGAGGGGAAAAGGAATAGTCAGTGGGATTCCCAAATAAGCCTTAAGGACTATGATTTGATATGTTAACATATTTTTGTGAGGGCTATCTTATGCATGCCCTAAAGTACAATACTAGACACGACAAATTAGAGTTGAGTAGGCTGGTCATTAGGCCCTAAACTTGAAAGATTATGATTATGTAAGGGATGATTCAATGTCCTTGTTTAATGAAGTCTGCGATAAGTGGGCTTTGTACAATACTTCAAGAATTGAATTTTGGAGCAGAAAAAGTGAAGATTTGTGGGTTATTTATGTGCCCTAGGAAGAGCATTCTGGAGCAGTGAAATTGTTGGCAAGATGGGCAGATCTAAAGCTCCAAGTAGAGTGACAAGAAAATTTGATTTGTCACAGAGTTAGGGAAGTTTTGGTAGCCCTAGGAGTAGTCTTTTGAAATGACCAAAAAAATGAAAATTGGGAAAATATGGAAGATGAGAAGTAGTGCAAGATGCGGAGTAGAAAGTAGTGTTGGATGCAGTAAAGTGAAGACCTCAAGTGATCAAGAAAGAAGGAATAATGGTTTGTTAGGAGGCATATTTGGAGCCCTAGTTAAGAAGTTGAAGATGCAAGAACTCAGTGATAAGAGGGCTAGTTTAGGAACCTACAATAGATCTCCACAGAATAACATGTAGATGATGTAAGGGAAGTATGAATACTTTCAACAAAAGTTAAGGATTTTTTATGTACTCTCCCTATTTGAGAGGGAGTGAGCATGGACTTCTCCTCTTAAGTTGAGAGGGAGTTAGGACATATGGTTCTCCTTATGTCATGTACTGTGACAAATTAGGATTAATATCCGAAGTCAGGTACATGGACATGGATAAGGAGAATGGTGGATTGGATAAGCACATTGGATAAAGAATGGTTCAGTGGATAGACATTTCCTTGAGGGAAATGGTTTGGTGGAGGAAAAACTTCAGGTATCCTAGGTGGAATATGTACCTGAGAGAGGTGGTGTGGTGTCCCATGGAATGCCTCCCAACATTGTGCTGTGATCTTGTGGAGATATAGAGTGTACCTGTCAAGGTATTGGTAGTGTGAAAATGTTGGCTATGATGATGTTATCATCATTGATGCTTACCAATCTGGATCCTTTCTTCTAGATGAGAATATCAGGATGAGTCATTATCAATACCTCTCTAGTTAAGAGGGAGAGTTAGAAATTGTAACTAGGTTCGGTCTTCATAATTGCATGAAGAATTAATTTATTTGAAAAAAAGAAATTGATTTTGTAATATGTCCCATTTGGACACTTGAAAGGAAAATAAATAAAATAGATTTACTTATCTATAAATCTGATAATCAAGGTATAACTGATGTTTGATTAAGTGAAAAGGGTAAAATATCTTTTATAGATCTGTACGCAGGTTCAACACATCAGAGGCACGTATACACACAAGTTCAACAAGTGAAGACAACATATACGCTGGTTGGACTTAATACAGCTGCGTATGTACGCAGGGTTCTGCATATTGAAGTAGCGTACATCTCATGAAATATGTTTTAGCTACTTCTATTTATTGCTGCAGTATTCTGGGTTCAGAATTGGTGTCTGGTTATTGTTACTGTTTTCTGGTTACAACATTCTGAGAAGTGATTGGTTGATTCAGTATTGGTTTGTACAAAGGAGATTGGTTGATGCAGATATACTTGATGTTTGATTGATGTTATTCATGGATCCAGTCTGAAAATTTTATGAAATGTGGTCCCTGGAAGAAAAGAGAAGGTTGTAGCCTTCTATAGGTCAGCATCTATGTACTAGTACCTTAGCTAGTACAAGAGCTAAGGGGGTTGTAGCTCCCTTCCAAGAGAAGCCGGGAATGAGAGAAGGCTGTAGCCTTCTGCAGGTAGCAGCCTGCGTACTGGTATAAGACTGCACCAGTACATAAACATTGTAAAAAGAAGTTTATAATTAAAAAGAAGAGATAGAGACGAATTGCAACAGGTGGTTTTCACCCACATTGGGTTTCCACCTTACATCTTGGTGTTCATGTGTGTTGCTTATGTGTGATGATTTGTTCTGCTTTACTGCTCCTATTTACTGTTCATATGGTTAATAATGTTCTGATGCACTCATGAAGAAGCAACTAACTGAATTATGTTTTCTGGATATATGCTTGTTGCATTACACACAGTTGCGTATGCACGCAGTTTTACTTAACTGAAGTAGTGTAAATGAATCTGAACATGGAAATGAAAAAGTTTTATTGATTTGATAATACTGATTCACCTCCCCTCTCAGTATTATTTCCAACAAGGAAATGCAAGCTTATGTGATTTTTTTTTTGAACTGAAATATGAGCTTTTGTGTTGATTCTATATGATGGAAAGCAAGCTCTCGTGGTTGATCCATGTGATGGCATGTAAGCACTTGCAAACCTATAGTTGGGATGGCATATGAAATTTGTGATGTATCTTTATGATGACCTTTGAAGGACTCTATGGAAAAACCTATGAAGGACAATGTGAAAGCAAATGTTGTCTTGTGGAAGGGCTAACTTGTGTTGAAAATGCAACAAGAAAATCCTAATTTAATTTTGTCTTTGAATTAAATTAGGACAAAAATTGTAATTTCACATCACATGACAACTTGTATTAGTTAACTAAGTTAATTTGACTTAGTTGGCTTAGTTAATTTGAGTTGAGGGTCTAACTTGAGACATGGAGAGTGTCTACTACTTTATAGAATCCCTGATTTTAGTTTATTTGAGTTGTAATTAATTAATTCAGTTTAACTTAGTTAAAGTCAGTTAAACTAGTTCCAACTGTTGGAGGAACTACTGGGAGGTCTAATAGTGTGGTGCTACCTACAATGATCAACCAGTTAACTGATGATTCACTCATGAATAACTCATGCATGTCAGATTTGAGAGTTACTGAGTTGAGATTGGAGTTTAGGGATAATGTACTATCAATTGTATAATCAACTGAATTGTATAGGTGGTGCATGCATTCAGAGGAAGGCTTTTGAGGATTGACAATTCCAAATGAGGAATTTCGATAATTAATAAGGGCTAATTCCCAAGGAAACAATGTAAGTAAATAGGGACTCGGGCAAGCCACAATTTGGTTAAGTATTGGCTTGGGCTTATCTAGGAAGCTGTGAGACAGATATAGATAGTGCATAGGTTGGTCAGGCTTGAGTAAAGCATTGTAATCTTCTCATTTTTTCTAACTAATGTAATATACAGATGGACGAGGTTTTTAGCTGTGGCTTTCCCCAATAAATCATTGTGTAATGTGTTGATTGAATTATTTCTCTTATATGCTTCGAGATTTCACGATCATTTAAATTGTTTTCACTGATGAGTAGAGTAGATTCAAGTCTATTGCTTTAGTAAATTATAATTAGCAGTTCGAATCTACAAGGAATTTATACATGGTATCAGAGTAGAAATAACTCTAGAAGAGGAGAATATGAGTTCGCCTTTTGTAGGTGAAATCAAATTTGCAGTATCATACTTCAAAGTCAGCAAGATGTTGTTCTACGTGTTGATACTCGAACATTCCCTTGAGGGTAGTTCAAACTATATTTCTTGGAAGGACATGATGGAGGTAGTGTTGGAAGACAATGGGTTGTTACACAATATTTTGTCACACATCCTGCACTTCCCTGTGACATACCCCGAAGTTTCTGAAATATGATCATAATGCAGTGTACTCAATCATATATGCAGTTCAGAGCCTTTCTAAAACATTGGTTGGAAAATTCCTTGAGATTCCCCTGAAGGAAATAACTCTTTAACCCTAATGAGGATCAACGCTCTCATAAGGCTTAAAACCGTGATGGTCACATGTTGCAATATTCTATACCCTCGATGACATCGCTTTGTTTGCTCATATACCCATGATGATCCCAAAAAGGCAATTTTCTCAAAGAGGATGAGAAGCTTCGTGATCTAGAAGCTTCCAGAGTTGCGAGCTGGAGGTTGTTCAGTGTAGATGAGGTTGAATTCTCCTAACTTGGCCTCTTGGTCTCATCCCTATGAGCTACCTCCCTGAGATGAGGACCTAATCCTATCTTTGGACAAGTCCTAACTCACTTTCCTAGTCTATAAATTCATCCTCTCCCATTCCCAAATGGTTGGTCAGGTTAGAGGCTGGGTTGATCTGTGTCCATTTGCACCCCTATGCGGAGCTTGTGCTTAGAGGCTATTCATTAGACTTGGAGAAGGAGTGTTTGGAGAGTTTCTTGGATTGGACTTGGATTACCACTCAAGGAGAGCCTTCCAACATCAAGGCTATGGTTGTAAGATTCCCTTTATTATTTAAATAATAATACAACTACTGGTTCATCTTCCCAAAATATATATGTTCATGTATGTATTGGCTTGGAATTCCTTGATCAGATAAGTAGGTTATTATTGGATTTGCTATTGGTTTTGGCATGCGTTGTTGTCTCTTGATCACTTGTGTAGGTACTTAAGTGCTGAAATAAGTAGGAACAAGTTCGTGACACAAGCGGTTCAAGGATCCCAACAAAGGAAATCAGATTAGCATCAAAGTAAGGTAGGCCATCTCTCTTGTTCTACTTTTCAATTGTAATATAGGAAGATGTCTAGTTGATTGTCACTTCAGTTGCTAGACCCAATCATTGGGCTAGAGGGATCATCTTTGTCCGCAGAGAGGATTAACCTTGTCAGCAAAATGGCGACTCAATTGGAGAGCCTATGACCCTTTTCATCTAATTTTTCACCCTGCTATTTTGTCTAGTTTGATCAACTGTTGGGCATGGGATCCCCCAAGGGAGATTTTGGGGCTTAGAGCCCAGATTTTGGTTAAAAGTTGTAACTCCGATGTAAAGACTCCACATTTTGTGGGCACGGAGCGTGTAGCTTGTAAAAGAGTCATAGGGTTTTCTGCCCTCATTTTTGTTATTGTAATGTTTGCTATTGAGATCTACTCATGGTCCGTGGACCATGGGATTGTATAAATAGAGTGAGGCTCTAAGTAGTTAAAAAATCTAATGAATCTAAGGGAAGCTAAGGATGAAGAGTTGAGTCGTATATGAAGTGTAAAGTCTAGTTTCGAGTCGTAGAGTAGGAGAAGGCTCCACAGTTGAGTGCGCAGAGGCCTAGTAGTCCGCAGTTGAGTGCACGGACCCCTGTAGCTGAGTGCGCAGGGCGAGTCAAGTTTGTAACAGTTGGAAGCATTAATGAAGAGAAGTTTTATATCATTTATGTGTATTTATTTCCTATTTTATGCATTGAATGTATTTGATATGAATTGCACTTCTATTGTTTATATCATGTGCGAATATATATGAGTGTGTTGATTAAGTGAATACAAGATAGAATATCTGTTTATGCGAAGTTAACTAACAGCTGTAAGAAGATAAGTAAGATTTGAGGTGTACTTTGGGGAAATAATGCACATCACTGCCATAGTAGTGTGAAAGCATCTCAACCCCTGGTTAGGGTTGTGCGAAGGCGATTATAACAGATTGTGAAGGTATTGAAGGTTAGGACAGTGTGCAAAGTGACCTGCGTGAAGGTAGGCACAATTGGACTAAATTTACACCTCAGACATCTCAAGGGTGCAGAAACTTAGTTCCAGCATCCCCCCATACTGCTTCGGGTGAGACTTCAGTCCATGCTCCGTGGGTTGATGCCGAAAGGGCCAGTAGTGTAGGGATTTGTTTGGCTAAATAACTTCGAACTGGGTTAGGCCCCCTCAAGCCAACAAATGGTTCCATTGTTAGGATCAGAATCTGCATAGAGATGTCTGATGTCGTATCATTGGAGTCCAACTAAGAAGGAAATTGAAGGCTGGTTGGATAGAAGAATTCACGAGTTTGCGGCGCAGGAGAACAGAAACCTACGACTGTCAAAATAAGAGTGTTTAACTGCTACCTGTACACAGAGATCCACGAAATATTCTTCCCGTCCTTCCCTACTAAGCTATACGAGTGGATCACGAAGCTAGAAAATAGCTAAGGAAGGTGGAAACTTGATGGTCTTATTGTGTGGACCCTAGAGTTAGTGCGAAGGTTGGAAGCATCGTAGGATAAGATCACATGCACCGTTGATCATTGGTTGATCGGATTATAGGAGGATTCATTACTGAGTTTGTGGTTGACACCTCAGTCAGCTACAACTAGGTAGAGCGACCCTTTCTCAAAGAACCGTGAGGTAAGAACGTAAAGTCTCTAAATACTTGGATTAAAATGTTATTTTGTGAAAAGAGGGTTATGCAGTTACCTTGATGTTCGGGGCTACACGAAATGGAAAAGCTTACAGGAATGAAGGAAGTAAGGGACCAGAAAATAGCCCCTTGATTTCACCTCCGCGAGGGGACGAGGAAGAGCTCGTGAAGGTCTCTCTGCGAAGTGCAATCCATTTGATAAGGAAAAGAATTCTGCAAATACCACCCCCACCCACACCACCACCAGCTTTACCACCATCACCTCCATCTTCACCCGTACCCCCTCCACCACTACCGCGATTCAATATGGCTAGCACAATGAAGTTTCCTGTATTCAAAGGTTTGGGAAATGAGGATCAGGACCAATTCTGGTTCGTGGTGCAAGATGTATGGGAAGCGCAAGGAGTTAAAAATGAAAATATAAAGAAAATGACACTGGTTAGCGCCCTACAAGACCACACATTGACCTGGGATATTAAGCATTCAAATCATATCCAAATGCAGGAATCATAGATATCCAAGCAACGCTAAATAGAGAATTTAGCAGGCCGAAGTCTAAAGCACAATAGATCATTAGATTCAAAGAGATCACAATGCTACTAAGTGAGACTCTTTGGGAGCTAGATCAGACACTGAAATGTATGATTCACGAAGCTAATATGAATCTAACGAATGGACAACACCGCGAGTGGTTTGTAGCTTTGCTAACGCCACATTTAAGGAGTGCGCTATTGCAGCAGAAGCTAATGACTCAGGCAGAGGCCTTAGAGATCGCGATGAGGCTGCATGAGACCCCAATGCAGGATCCTCACTTAGGAGTTCAACAGATCCACGCACAGCTGAAGAATTTATGCCTTGAGATGCAGAGTCTAAAACAGGACAAGACAACTCGACCAGAAGTGCACAAAGAGGTGTGGTGCGTAAAATAAAAGGGTTTGGGTCATGATAAGGACCATTGCCCAATTTTTGCAAATTACCTCACACGAGGAGGACTGATGCCATTAAGGCCAGAAGCATAAGCAGGACCTAGTGCGGTGCCTACTTTGTGGTGCACAATTTGTCAAATAGCTGGAAAGCATGCCATGGACAACTACCACTTGTTATAGAAGTATACACAAAATTCGCAATAGTTGTTCTGCAATTTTTGTAGGTCAGTGGGACATGATGAGCGCACATGTAGAAGCTATGAGTTAATGATGGATAGAACTACCACCTACAGAATTCAGGCCGAAACGCAGCCCCTTGACCAAAATGTAAGAATGGTGCGAATAGGATTTTAGGGGCGTGGATGAGGCCGAGGCGGGGGAGGACCTGGAAGAGGTCGCGAACAAATGATATGCTACAATTACGGAGGGACGAGACATTATGCCCGTGATTACATGAATCCATTATACCTATCGTGTTTGTATTACAACTTGTTTGATCATGAGATAGAAGATTGTCCTACGCTGATAGCGAGTATATGTGACAAAGGAGCGCGACCACCTCCCCCGACTCAGAACCTGCAGATGATGAGGTCTGAGTTGCGCGAGGAAGATTCGAACGTGAACATTGTGCTCCGAAGTGGAATCATGATGGGAGAGGACAAGGGAAAACAACCAGAAGATAGTACTTGGGTTCGCAAAGCTACGATGAAAGAAGTAGAGTTTGATTTGGAGCGCACTCGGGAAACCTTCATGGAAGCTAAGAAGAGCTTCGTTGATGCCTCCACTTCAGGAAGCAAAGATAGACTGGAGTTGGATATGGACCCATCTATGCTCACGACATT
>APFE030561588.1:12340-22989 GCA_000404065.3 Pinus taeda | reverse complement strand
ATTAATAAATTAATATTATAATTTAAACATTATTGTTCAAATATAACCGTTACTTGAAATTATGTCTCTACATTGCTCTCTATTTAAGCCTTTGCCATGGTCTACCTCTTCATCTGGTCCTTCTCATGTATATTGAAGCCCCAAGGTAACTCTATGCACACTTCTTCCTCAATTACTCCATTGAGGAAAGCGGTCTTTACATCCATCTAATGTAACCTCCAACAGAAGCAATAGAAATAATAGTTCTAACAGAAGCGTACTTGACAATTGGAGCAAGTGTCTCCTCATAGTCCTCTCCCTCTTTCTGGGAGAATCCTCATGAATCTCGCTTTGTACTTCTCTATGTTGCCATCTAATGCATACTTGATCTCTTAGATCCACTTGGAAGTCACCATTGACTTCTCGTCGACACAATTTCTTCCATCACAACATCCTTCAAACTTGCAGGTCCGCTTGCTCCCTTTGAATTAGAAGCTCTTCCAGTCATCAATACAATTTCTCCCTCTTGAACACAAGTCACTCTAGTTGAGTTTATGTTTGATCTTGGGAGAATCATCTTGTCATAAACTTTTTCTTTGTTCTTCCTGATGCTTCCAACTACTACCAGAGTCGTGGCAGGTCTTCATGATGTATCTGCAACGCTTAGTAGGAGGTCATGGAAGAAACGATTGTAACCAAGCAAAAGATACAAAGGCAAGAGGTTGACCAAAAATAAAGTAATAATAATCAAGGAATAAAGATATGAAGTGCTCATCTTTTGAGGAGAAGGGGATTTGTGAACTCCCTCTAGATCCTTTCCTTCTTGCAGAAATCTTAGAAATCCATCTGCAAACTCATCCTCCTTGCCCTCATCATCAACTACTAATGCATGTTGGTTGCCTTTCCTTCTTTGCATGAAATGTATGAGCTAGGGTTTCTTCATCTGCAAATTGTCCATCCACACCAAAGACTCAGCAGCAAGCTAATGACATCAACATACTTGGACATGTTAGGGTTTTATCCAAACCCTAGGGCTTTCAAAATCACAACCTTCAAGATTTTTATTAGGGTTTACAAACCCTAAGTCTACAACTCTTCCAAGAAGGGCTCATATTTTAGCACAAGTGATATGACTTTTCTTGCTTTATATGTGAGAGAGCCTTTCTTCTCAGCTCCCTCTGGCTCTGGAGTAACTTTCAATCCTGTTTTGGCAAGACCCTAGTAACATATCTCGACCAATGCAAACTTCAACAGCATATACAAGGGACCTCTTACATATACATGAGCAACACTCTTTGATTCTGTTTCTTGCCAGACAGATTTCAACGTTGTCCTTGAAGCTGCCCAACCAGGCTTGAATCAAGGATGTTCCATCTCTGTCAGACTACCAAGATCAATGATCCAATATAGCCTCTGTGAGGCTTGTATTCTGCTTCTTTATTGACTAGTATTGTAAAGAAACAATACACTCCAACTACAATGTCAATAAGGATAAAATATTGCAGATTGAGCCATATTTATAAGTCTCCAATAAAGAATGCTCCATGAAGGTAGGATGTTTTCAGAAAAGGGAATAAGACCATAGCATTCCATTGTCGTCTATAAAATCTTCCATGAGAACTCACTCTTTTGTGCAAGCAGCAACCTTCAACTGGCACGAGCATGTAATACTTGACAACAATCCTTTGAAAACACCTTAAACTTGACAACATTTGTTAGAATAACCATAACTGTGAAAATGCCATTGTCATGCTGCAATCAATAGAATATAGATTTGGCACAAATCTGGATGTTCTATGCAGTCAAAATCTAGATCTAGAGCTTGGAAGCTCTTAAATCTCTTCCAATTGTAAACATCCCCTTAAATCATGAATCTCAATATGAGAATCTCCCTCTGGTTCTAACATCTTTGAATCAAATCTTATTCCGGCAAGAATCAAGTAATCGCAGTTTAGCAATATAATTTTAACAGCATATACAAGGCATCAATCAAATGCCTCCTTTCAGTGATCTGTATATATACATCTGCTTGCAGTCTTTTCCTCAATCCAAGGTTTATAAGGATTACAATTCTAGGAGCATCAAATTATGCTTGTTCAAACCTCCTTATGCAAATAGACTACAACAGATCTCCTACACAGAAAGACAACTTCGCTGACCTCTTCTGCCCTCCGAACTGAGGCTTCTCGGCTTCCTGTGATCACCCTCGGAGGCCTCTCAGCCTTCCTGTTCTCGGACTGAGGCCCTTTGACCATCCTGCAACTAGGGATGAGGCCATTCAGCCCTAATTTAGGGCACCAGCAAAATACTTCAGCGTATAGTTTTCCCTTCAGTCTTATCTCAATCAACTCATATTCTTTTCAAACCCAACTTTCTCTTGCTGGTCTGAGCCTTGAGGTATTCCGCCCTGAACTAGGGCTATAGAACTTGGATTCTGAACAGCTGAGAGAGAACAAACCTTAGTGAGGTGACTTGAAGCAAGCTGGCTTCAAACTTGGCTGCTCTTTCACTTATGCTCTGGTAGCATGTTGATTTTTCAAGATCTTCTAATCTGATAATTACTATCCAGTGATTTCGTCACCAATTCATTACATCATTAAGTAATTATACATAGAAAATATCAACAGAAATGCAATAATGTCAGTAGGATCATAAAGAGACAGCCAAACACAGGACACAATTTTTTACCCTGGCAAAACCATAACTAGGGAAAAAACCAACTATTTTTTTTTAGGAGAAATTGTTCAATTCAACAAAAACGTACAATCTGATTTTTCAGTCAAACTAGGTCAAACAGACCATAAATTCCAATAAGTCAAACCTGGGCAAACAGACAATCTTTTCAGCCTCCTGCAACTTGGTCAAGATCTGGTCAAACAGACTGAATTTTGGCCTCCTGCAATTCGGCCAAACTGTGGTCAAGACTTTGCTCAGAATACAGTCAACGAAGATAAAAATACTCAGTCAAATCTGCGGTCAACTGCCCAGAAGAGTCCGGTCAACAGCCCAGGAAACTTGGTCAAAAACTGCCTCGGAATAATTCGTCAAATCTGGTCAATATTAGTCAAACCTCAGGAAGACATCTCTCCTTCACAAGTGTGAACAGAACCTCAGCAGTTATGAGATGATCCAAATTGATTGCCTATATGGAGAGGTCGAATGACTAATATTGTTTTTGAGATGGCCAAGGGGCATAAGTTCTTTCTGGGCTGGTTTGTAATTTTGGAGGCAAAATTTAATTTAAATTCAAAATTTTAATTTCCCTCTTTCGAGCCGACTTGATTAAATTCGAATTTCAATTTTCATTTTAATTTTGTGGGCTAATGTAGCTGTGGAATACTGGCTACCAAAATGCAACAGGGCAGACCACAAGAAAAATGGAACCACATATGCCTATCTTCTTTCTTCTTTTTTTGGAGGAGGGAGTGTGTGTAGGGAGTTGCTTTGAGAAACAAATTGCGAGGTTGAATTTCTTTCAGCTTAAGTTCCAGGTTGAAGGGATATTTATTCCGCCAAATTCCCTTGGGACTTGCACTGGACCTCATCCCTCTTTTGACAGGTCATTTGGGTGGGCCAAACCACAACAAAAATGGGACCATTTCTGTCTATCTGTTTACTTTTTATGGGGTTGGGAGCAGAGCGAGGGGTTGGTTCCACAAAAATGTCTGAAGTTGGGGGATTGACCTCATCCCTTTTTTGACATACCATATGGCTGGGCAGAGCACTTCTGTATGTTTGTTTTGGAGAAGTTGCTTCGAGAAACACACCCCAAGGTTGGAGGCTTGGCCTTATCCCATTTTGACATGCCATTCAAGGAGGGGGCAGTCCACAATGAGAATGGAGTGTTCTGTCTGTATCTCTTTTTGGGAAGTTGCTTCACGAGACATGCCCAAGTTTGGGTCTGTATGTTTGTTTTTGGAGAAGTTGCTTCGAGAAACACTCCCCAAGGTTGGAGGCTTGACCTTATCCCATTTTGACATGCCATTCAGGGAGGAGGGCAATCCACAATGAGAATGGAGTGTTCTGTGACCTGTCTATCTCTCTTTTTGGGAAGTTGCTTCACGATTTATGCCCCATGTTTGGGGTTGCATTGCATAACACATACTTTCTTTGTCTTAGGTGGCAGGTCTAAGGGATATCTATCCGGCTAAATGTACCCAGAACTTGCAAGTTTGCAACTGGCCTCATCCCATTTTGATGTACCATTCAGGTTGGGCAGACAACGATGAGAATGGAATCCTGGGGCTTGGCTTATTACTCTTTCGAGCTCACCAGTGAACTAAGGCACCATACATCTTACTGTCTAGTGTTTATCTTTTCTGTGACCATGGTACCTATGTTTTCTAATATTCTCTATCATCTACTATTTGACATCTTACTTTGGTTTCTGATGTATGGGTGTATGCTTCATTGATGGGGTCATTATTGGTGCCGTTTATCATTAGCTAACCCAATGCTTGCAATTTTGGCATCTGAACATGAAGGTCACTGCCATGGAGCTCGTGATGTCTAATTTTTTGTTGTTGATCTCCTACCAGTTTTTGCTGAAAATTTTCTGAAGTTTGCTAGAAGTTTACTAGACAGATTTTTACATTATTTCTTCAGTAAATTGCATCTTTTTCTAATTAACAGTCTTCATAAACAAATGTTGTCAGCGCTCTCAAAAAATTTGACAGATATTTCATATTTTTTAATAATTTGGATGATTGTTACACTAGGGAAGTTACTATTCAAAACTTTCTGAATGCTTGTTTTGGGATTGCTAGAACAACAGGCTGCATAACCGTTTTTGGGGATTCCATGATTATCATTAGAAATCTGATGCATGGGAGCGGTTGTTTCTTGTCTGAGGTTGCTCGAATAGTTCAAAGAACAACCCTTTGTATCCATCGATGTTGAAGAGCCTCTTTCTAGAGACAGTAATACTTTCAATGACATTATGGTGAATGTTGGCACTTTTCACTCGGAAGGAAGTATGCAATTGAAGCAGAGGAGGTGAGAGAGCATACATCAGCGTCATATCCATAAGGGCTTCTATTTGCAAGGTAGGCGGGGTCCCTTTTTATAATAATCTGCCCCTAGTTAAGACTTGCATTTAATTGAAGGTTATTTCTCATACCCCCACCTGCCTGATTCATGAAACTATATGAACTGTGGCGGTGATCACCCCTGACAACCCCCCTTCATTCATTTGTTCATAAGTTTGCCTTACTCCTCTTTTCTTGGTTTGTGTTCTCTAGCATGTGAGTTTAGGGCAAGAGTGACGAAGATCATATTGATGCACATCCAAGGTCTTTGCATAAAAAGGGGAGGTTATGGAAGGTGTGGGCTTCATTCTCTGTGCTTCATTCCTCTTTTGGTTCGTGCTTTTGCTTGTACTCTATGGTTTTGTTTCATTGGTTGGAAAGAGGTGTTTTTGGAAGACATTGTGCCCTCGAGTTCATCATGGATGTCTGCAAAGTTTGTTGCTATGCCTCTGTAGAGAACGACAATATTGGGCAAGGAAATTGCAAAGATCTGTCAATATTTCACCAAGGACACCACAAAGAATTAGAAGCGAAAGAGCTAGCTTGAAACTAAAGTCAAGGAAGCTAATAAGGTTTAGGACTCATTGTTGAGCTGAGAGGCTCATTCTACAACCCAATATGAAGGGATATGTAAGTTTGTCCGTCCATCCGTCCCCTTTAAAATAAAAATAAAAAATAAAAATTATGCTCTAAATAGAAAAATAATGTCAGCTATAATAATAAAAGATGTATGAGTAAAATGTTTAAATCTTATACTTTCTAAAAATATTTCAACAAGAGATTTAAATAAACAATGTTTAAATCTTATAATTTTAAAAAAAAATTTCAACAACAGATTTAAAATAAACTATTTGAAGATCTATGTTAACTAAATTAATGTTGATATCAACTTCATATTATAATTTATATATATAGAATTTTTTTGTAAAATATAAAACATATTTAATGTTTGTATATAAAAAAATATTCAATGTGGGTTAACAATACAATATTTTAATAAGAAATTAATATTAACATAAACTTAAAAATATATTAATAATAAAAAACTATTTTAATTTGCATGATAAAATGTCGTGATGTAAAATATTTTAATGTAAATTTTGTAATATTATATATCATTTAAGAAAACATTAAGTTTTAAAAGTTAAAACATTTATTTGGTCCTATATATACTCTATGTAGCATTCAAAAATACAATTTAAACAATGAAAAATAACACATTGTATTTTGCACTCTAAAGAAGTTTGTACACGAATAAATCCGATCCCTCTCGACTCATGTTAGATCCGTACTTAAAATGGATCTATGCTAGTAGCATTGAATATGGTAATCATATTATGGAGTTACATGATTGGGAGCTATAATCTTGTAGTGCTATCTCTATTCTCAAGCTGAAGGACCTAGAACTGTAGGCCTCTATTACTGGCCACTAGGACCTGCACGCAAGTTCATTATAAGCATCAATTTACTCCCTTAGGGCATGCTTCCTATAGCCTTGGTTTGTCAAGTGCACTTTTTTGATGCTTAGGAAGAGATAGTCAACCAATGAAGTGGAATCTATTGCTAGCTTTGGTCTCAGGCATTGATTTTTTCTAGCTTACGTTTTGCAAGGTTTAACTTTTCTTAGGTCAACGTGTTAAACAATGTACTTGCTTGTTTTGGGGCAAGAAACCATAATTATACTTGAAGCTTACTTTGCCTGAAAAAAGGGATCCAATGAATGATGGTTTGTTGGGTCATAGAAAGTGGGTAGTTAATATAGCTACCATCTAGGTTCAAGTCTAGATAAGTGACATGTTTGTGCTTGTAGATGAATGCTAATTCATACAACGGTGGTTGGGGCTAGATGCGAATCATGGGTAACATTGGTGGAATAAATACCTTGATTTGTAGCTGCATATCTAAGAGCTAACCATGTTGATAATGTTAATGGTTCCCCATGATGTTAAATCGAATTGTATTACTCTCACTATGAGAAGTGAAATTTTAATTAAAATTAAAGGAAGATCCAATATGCTAGTATTCCACATGAAATGTAAAGAAGAAGACAACGATGAACAATTAAATTCACAGATGGGTGAAGAGTATTGAATGTCTATTACACACTGTTACCCACCACCTATGGGTAGTATACATAGGTGGAATTTTTTTCTTCTAGATGGTCCTTTGTTCGCAGCCAACAACCCCTTGCAGCTAATAGATAGCTTGATGTGCCATTATCTCCACCACTCGAGCCAACCATATGGTCCTTTGCCCATCTGTTATGATGGTATGTTTGAAGGTGGAGTTTCCAACCCTGAAGGTATGGCTTTTCATTGGTATAGTTGAGTATTTTTCTTCACTTTTCATGGACACTTTTGGGCATGGATTGGTGGGGGGATTCGGCAGAAAGAGTGGGCTAGGTTTGTATTCTTGTCTCCACTACTCGATTTCGTGGTTAGCTTTGTACCATAGTCCCATGTGATCTCCTTTATTGACCACTAGCTTTAGGGTTGACACTGCATGGGAAATCCCGATTTTGGTTGCGTGGTCCCGCTTCCCGACACCATATACATCACTCCCTTACACTCATTCATTTTTGATCCACTTGGAGACCCATGAGGATGTTTTTGTGCCCCTATACCCACTTGGGAGCACCACAAGAATTTGTTTGGAAAATAAGGGGCCAACCCCTTGTCCACTATATTTGAAGTCCATTTTCATATCATGGCACACTCTGGACTTCATTAGGCCTCCTCAAAGGCCCCATGACTCAATTTATTGATCATTGTACCCTCTTGAGAAGCCCATTCTTATGTTATTGAGCTATCTTGGTGGGCTTGTTACCAAGGGATGCTATTTTTGCGCTTTATTTTATAATTTGGGGCTCAATTATGCCAAATTAGGCAAATTGAACTCATTAGAGATTGTATAAATAAATGAGAGGTGATTCATTATCTCATGATGACTTGGACTTAGGTTTAGTAGCTACTTGGAGAATTTCGCATTCTCTTTTGGAGGGCGAGTTTGGTTTCATGAATGAATTTTGATGTAGGGTTTATCTCTTCTCGATCTTGGAGCTTTATTACTGGCATAATTTGATGACTGGATATACTCATTTGTACATGTAAGGGATATTTTTCATGCTTATTCTTGTTATTTACTTTGTCACATGAAATGTTGTTGGGATTTTTGCTATGTAATTTGAAATTTATTGCTTTCTATGTGAAATTGTGGAATTTTTGATCTTTTGTAGCGTTGCATCATTGAATGGGCCATGTATGAATGGGTGAATGTTCCTAGAGATTATTGTTTTTGAATACATTTTGATAAGTCATCAATTGTTGCATATTGAAGTATAAAGTCCTTAATTAGTTGCTCGCATGCTCAAATGCCATGTGAAGTTGCTTGAAGGCCTCTTTGATTGGGTAAACCTTTTCCAAACACCAAATTCTCTTTGACTCCATCTCTCCCAAAGGATAAGACACTAATCCTTCCATAGGTGATCACCTTTAAAGAATATTTCTCTCACCTCTTCTTCTCCTTCTAGGCCTAGCCTCCATAGGTAACCTAGGGCATCATTTTTCTCCCATTGTAGCCATTAAAAAACTTCGATCTCTTATTCATAAATGTGTTAGGGTTTTCTCTAGAAGCCCTCCAAATTTCAAGAAATTCTGACAGTGGGATCTTGAGATATATCAAGCCCTAGCTTAAAGATCATTTATTGTCCTAGGTTTCATTAGGCTAATGTCCTCATTTGGATCATTAATTCTCAAAAGAATATGTTGTTTGATCCTCTTCTCTTTCATAATTAGGTCAAACCCCTCTTTGGTTGATCAATGCCACATCCTTGATCTAATTATGGGTCCACTTGGTCTTGTGTGGTCCTACAACCTTACAACTCTAATTCCACAAAGATCACATAAAGACCATTTCTCCACAAGGATTTTCGGGTCTAGGAAACTTCTTAACAAGGTATATTCCCAAACCCTAGCCTCAAGAATCCTCCTAGCCTTTCCTAGAGAGCATATCACCTTGATTTTCGAGCAAGAAATCCGTATTATTGAGTCTCTCTTTTGAATGGGCCTTGGGAATCACCTTTCATCCTATCATTGACCTACTCGTCCTCATGATTCCCCATACTGGGTCTCCTCCCATCGGTGAAAGTCTGTAAAGAGCAAGGAGCCTTAGCTAAGGGGACAATGAACTATTGCTCTATTGTTGCCCCTTAACCTAGTAGTTGCTCCATAGGACCCCCTCCTAGGACCCTTGCTAGTTTGATCGGTAACACATACCATGAAAAATAAAGTGTGGGATAACTCTTAAGTTAAAAGAACATATATTTCATTTGGTAAAAAAAAAAAATTAACTTGGTTAAAAAAAAGGCCTTAAGGCACGAGTTGGAAGAAGTTGATATATAAGTTTAGTAAGCATTGCTCAAGTAGGCTGCTTTTAAATTTAAACATTTGACATTCTTGCAAGCAACTTTAAAAGGAATGCATTTGAGAAAAAACAAAACAATTAGCAAGATTTGAATAAATTTGCTAATTTTTGTATACTTATATGAGTGGGTTCATCACAATTTGTGATTAATAAAAAAACATCTATAAGTTTGTAATAATTGCACATCTTAATTGTTATGTTTAGATTTTCAAATGATTTGAGTTCATGGCATTTTTCCTTATTTTATTGTTTTGGTCCAAATTTTCACCCTTTAAGAAAATTAAAAGTACGATTAAATTATATAAGGAAACTATTATTTTGATACATTTATCTTATGATGTTTTGGAATAGGAAACTATTATTTTGATACATTTATCTTATGATGTTTTGGAATCATTGATCTCCTTGTATTGTCATTATGGAAATATTATGACTTGTATAAAATTAAGGATTATGAATTTTGTTAAATAAATATGGTATATCCATATAAGTTGAATACTTTAGCGCATTTGTTCATACCAACAGATTAAAGATTAATGCATTAGCATGTTACATGGTTAAAACCTTCAAAAAGGGAAACAATCCATGACCTCGACGAAGACAATCGTTTAGACAATATATTATGGAAAAAAATATAGTTTACATATGAATCTCCAACAAATGATCATTAACAAATAACTCTTTATCGTCTTTAAATAGAGATCAACGACCAATCACATGTAAAGGAATATAGGTCAAATATTGTTAATATTGAGGAGAAGATGAATTATCAAACCACATTTTTGTCTAAAACATAATAATGTCCCTTAAATTAGTTAGTTAAAAATTGCACTAAAAAATACATAATTTATGTTATTTTTTCTTAGGGCTACATTGTTCTTTGTTTTAGATAATTGCATTTCATTATTTACACATTGAATTCACTCCATAACATCATAACATTATTCAACGACATATGCAATTACATAGAAAGAACAATATCGTCATGTTATGAAACCAGCTCACAAAAAGATAGAAAAGATAGATCAACCCCTTAGAATTCAGCCTCTTCGAGGGGGCAACCTCCTTTACATTACATAAATGAACAATTTTTGGATGATACAAATGAAATACCTCATTTCTATATATAGGAGTCTAAGGGGTCATAATATAATCAGAGTCGACATAACAATAATAATGTAAGGGCACAATAATAACAATAGTGGGTTTCTATGGGGCACA
>APFE030561587.1:215250-231984 GCA_000404065.3 Pinus taeda | reverse complement strand
ACACCCATTGAATTTTTCTATAATAGCTCAGCTTAGACTTTGAATACAGTTGTAGACGAAAAAACTGCCCCATTTGAGAGACTCAAACCAAAAGCCAATGATTCGAAAATGGTGGCACAACAAGTGACTTGGAAACAACATAATGGTAAGGAACTCAGTAGACAATTATGATGTTGGATCCAACAACCAAACAATTTTCAAATTTCTAGCGTTCAATGTGACACTATAGACCAGTGTACAATGCTAATTGGGGGTGTTGTTATCAAAGAGGTACTCACAGTGTAATTATTGTATAGGAGTATAATCGAGTTAGCTAACTAAAAATTTTAATCAATATCGAATATTTCTAAAAGCAAAAAATGTGAGAATGGTTGATATAAAATGAATAAATAATAAATACAAATCTCATTAAAATTGGATAATTATGTCAATTTTAAATGTTGATTATTATTATGGAAATAGACCATTTGAACCCCATATCAATGTCCAAAAGCCCATGACTTAAAATGTTAAATAAAACTAAAATTCTCCTATCCCACCAACTTATTATTGAATTTAATATATATTACTATATTTACTTCCTCACTTCAAACTACTCTCTATTTTATTTTAAGCTAAATCTTGATATGCTTCCATATTTTTAAACCTTAAATTCATGTTTCCTTTATTTTAAATGTCTTGTCAATGATTTTTATTAATATTAATTTAATAAAAATTTTATATTAACACAAATAAAGTGCCAATATTTATAAAACAAATATTATAATGAAAAAAAACATCTAGCTGCCATTCAAAAAAGCAACCATAATAGAACAAAATTATGAGAAACTTCCACTTACCTCATTAAATTACAAGACCAATTTCACTGTTTCATTTTGTTATTTTTATTTTATTTTGACTTACATTACATCACATTAATCTTTTTCTTCTGAATATGTAAATTGAGTTAGTGAAAATGTTAAAGATTAAATTACAACTTCTATACCATACTGGGCCAGAGAGCACCTCTAGGCACAATAACTTTTATTATATACATAGCTTGTATATTTGAGAGCTAAATCTAATATTTACTTTTTGGTTAGGTAGTGTGATTCTTGATATGACTAGCAAGCCTAACATCTAGCTAGATTTTCCATGATCGAGAGGTATCTAACCCACCATCAAAATTATCTCGTATCCAACCTGAGCCACACTAGCCCTTAGCATCGCTATATTTTTTCCCGTAAAGTTTGAAATTGAGGAACTTTTCACCATGGCTGTCTTAACAGAATACCCTGTCATAATCTATTCTACACCCAATATAATCTATAATACTATTCTCTTGAAATAATGATTAAAATGAAAAGACAAACGTTAATTATTTGTGTTATATTATAAGATACTTATTAAAATAAGCTCAACATTTCCTATCTCCTTGCAATATTGT
The DNA here is from genome assembly GCA_000404065.3 of Pinus taeda. Taxonomy (NCBI): domain Eukaryota; kingdom Viridiplantae; phylum Streptophyta; class Pinopsida; order Pinales; family Pinaceae; genus Pinus; species Pinus taeda. The sequence goes on along the minus strand of APFE030561587.1, from coordinate 230,558 downwards.
AGATAGTTTAGTATTTATTAATAAATTATAATATGAAAGAGTTTTTTTTTTTTTTTTTTTTTTTTTTTTTTTTTTTTTTTTTTGTTCAGTTATTTAATATATTTATATTTTGAAAATGGTTCATATATTTCCTCATTGAATTTAATACAACTATGATAGAATTTTCAAATAAATTTATAAATTATGAAAACCTATAGAAACGCGAGACATATGGTCGAGGATTGATCCACAAACTTCACCTTGTTGAATCAAGAGGGAAGAGTGGCCATCCCACCATAATTTTGATTAATTTTTCTTTATCATGATTATTCAGATAATGATAGTTCACATTTGGAATTCATTACAAAACGATGTCAAACGTAGAACTTGTTGAAGGATCCATAGTGATGCCTGAGGCAAGCTATGTTGTTTCCATCCATAAAGTGTTGATTTTAAGCCCCTCTCTCTATGCTTCCTACGTCCAGGTAGGTATTGTCGTTTCTATTTTCCATAAGGGATAGGGCCATGTAATACTGCCCTGGCTTCCCCTAATGAGCCTATTCTTTGCTACTCTATGATTTCACTGGATGAAGACTAAGAATGATTGTGTGGGATGGAAGTGAACAACTATGGGTGATTAAATGCTGGTTGGTTGTTCACAACTGCGGTGAGCTCCTTCAGTGCCTACAGGCATAGTGTGAAAGTGTGGATTTAATTCTACTTTTTTTTATGGTATTTCTCTAAGCACCCTCATACAAATACTAAGGAAATTGCCTCTCATTGTAACATTTTTCTCTGAGTCCCATTCTTGGCTTGGTTTATGCATCCTGGCCCATCTTCACAGTTTCAAAGAACACAATTGCTTTAACTACCTTGTGACAACAAATTAATTCCATTCATGGAACTTACAATTGTTATACGAAATCTTTTTGTATCATGCGACAATATTTAGTTCATATGTCAAAATTATTTCCGATGTACTTCGCTCATAGAACCACTAAAACCATTAAACTACTATGATGCTATTATTCAAATTGAATGCACGCAACCATCCAAGAGACAAACTTTGAATAATTATTTGAGATGAAATTAGATTCATCTAGATCTCAAGAGTCCAAAGTTCCAAACCATTTACCATACGTAAACTTACTATGGAAACAACGACTCGCCATGTTCCCTCACCTTACTGACCAACCCTATCCTTATTTTTATTTTATTTTAACATGCATTACATTATATTAATCTTTTTCTTTTAAATATGTAATTTGATTTAGCCAAAATTTTAAAGATTATATTACAATTTATTTACTATACTAGGCCAGAGAGCACCTATGGGTGCAATAACTTTTATTATATACATAGCATGTATATTTTACAGCTAAATCTAGTATTTACTTTTTTGTTATGTAGTGGATCCTTCATATGGCTAGAAAGCCTCAGCTCTAGCTAAGTTCACCATAATCGAAAGGTATCTAACCTCTCATCAAAATTACCTAGTGATTTCATCCAACCTGAGCCACAGCAGCACTTAGTATGGCTAGATTTTTGCCCATAAATTTTGAAATCGATGAGCTTTTCACCATGGAATGTATTAATAGAATACCCTCTCATTTTCTATTCTACACCCAATATAATCTATAATATTATTCTCTTGAAATAATGATTAAAAATGAAAATACAAACTTTAATTATGCATGCTATAGTATAAAATACTTATTAAAATTAGCTCAACATTTCCTAACTCCTTGCAACTTTATAGTTAGTTTATTTCTTTTAATTAAATATAATATCAAGAGTAACCTTTTTCAGTATTTAAATAAATATATTTAAAAAATGGTTCATATATTCCCTCATTGAATCTAATACAACTATAATAGAAGTTTTAATTAAATGTATAAATTATGAAAAACTATATAAACACAAGACATATGGTCGAGGATTGACCCACAATAATCACATTGTTGAATTGAGGGATTGTTGAATTCAGGGGGGGGAGTGGCCATCCCACTGTAAGTTTGACTAATTTTTCCTCTCATATGGCATTAATTATAGAAAGATGTTAAAAATAGAACTTCTTCAAGGATCCATAGTGATCTCTAAGGCAAACTATGTTGTTTCCATCCATAAAGTGTTAAGTTGAAGCCCCTCTCTATGCTTCCTATGTCTAGGTAGTTATTGTTGCTTCCATTTTCCATAAGGGGCAGGGTTAGGTATTACTGCCCTGGCTTCCCCTAATGAGCCTATCCTTTGTTACTCTACAATTTCATTGGATGAATACTGAGAATTCTTGTGAGGGATGGAAGTGAATAAATATGGGTGATTTCATGCTAAGTGGTGGATCATACCTATAGTGAGCTCCTCTATTGTCAACTGGGATAGTGAAGAACTGTGGATTCAATGCTCCTCTTTTGATATTATTTCTCAAAGAACCCTCATATAGAGACTAAGGAAATTTCCTCCCAGTGTAACATTTTTCTCTCATTCCTATTGTTACCTTGGTTGACACATCCCGACCCGTCTTCACAGTTTCAAAGAACACAATTCTTTAACTACCCCATGACAACAAATTAATTCCATTCCTAGAACTTACAATCATTGTATGAAATCTATCTGTATCACGAGACAATATTTAACTCATATGCAAAAATTGTTTCTGATGTACTTCCCTCACAGAATCATTAAAACCTTTAAACTACAATGCTGATATTATTCAAATCCAATGCGCTCATCCATCTAGGAGGCAGACTTTGAATAATTATTTGAGATGAAATTAGATCCATCAGGATGTGGAGAGTCCAAATTTCCAAACCTTTCACCATACCTAACCTTCCTATGGCAGTGGAGGCTCACCATGTTCCCTTGCCTTCGTCACAAACCCTATCCTTACCTGCTCCATGTCCTCCAAATTTCTTGACCAAACGGAAATATTAATAACAACATAAATATGATGAAGACATAAATACAACTATATTTCTCTAATGGAACCATAATGGAAATGGAGTTATATATATTTCTTACATGATCATGCAATTTGATGGTTGTAGTTATTCAATATCTCAAGTGTGATGGAACATGTTCATTATGTTTTGTGGATGTGGCCATGGAAACAAGAGGAACCCTCATTTCTCTTAGACTCTGTAGTAGAGAATACATCAAATCCATCATATTTCTAGGCATGTCGACCACCACTAGTATATTTGTCATTTTATCAAAAGAAGCGGTAGCAATACTGCCTCCAATATTTGATATTTCAACTGTCACCAAGTTGTCACCACCCTCACTACCTATGGAGCCCTATTGTTAGAGTCGTTTTCTAGTGGTTCCACCCTCCCAAGACTGTTGTAGAGCTCTGCTAGTGGCTGCACCCTCCTGAGATTGAGCAAGTAGAAGCTTCTTCAATTCTAATTCCAATTATTTATATCTCTATTTAAATTCTTCCACTCATGATTTGAGACTAGTTAAATACTCTCTCATATACCCTAATCTGGAAGCCTTGTCCTTCTACAAATATATTAACAACAACAAATATATTTTTTTGTATCTACTACTAACTTAAATCCAAGAGAGGAATGTTTGTATATTACATATATTTTCAATATCTATAGAGATTAAATCCAAAGGTCAATGGATGGCAATAAAACTTCATTTCGTTACAACAAAAAGATTAATTTTCATGGAACATAACCTTGCGCCACCACTGATGAATGGACGTAACACAGAAAATCTCTCCTTCAATTTCTCCCTCTTCCCACACTCAGAAATCAGATGATGAACCTGGCCATTAGAAACCATTCCTCTTGGTGGTATTTCACTCCCAGACATTGAAATTTGTCCCAATATTTCTGTATGAATATTCCTAAAGATTGATAGTACTCTCTTCAATCTATATTGAACCTCAACCACTGGTTGGCTCCGTGTTTTTCTTAATAGTCTCCATATGTCAAATGCGCTCATCATCATTTTCCCTGCTCACGGCACAACAGGGAAATAACTGGCCTAACTGGTTTGTGGGAATAGAGGTGGACATGGAATGGTAAGTTGTGATAAAGAAGTCTCAAGACCAAGGCCACAGATCAAAATCCCAGAGGAATATGGCCATTGCAATGGTTGCAGGTAAGGACGTAACCCATTTGCGAATTCTGTGGTGGACATAGAAAACTGATGCGTATCATATGATATATCATTTTGATCACCTCTAAACATGCTTGGATACTGTATATAAGAGACCATGGATGAACTCTCATGGATGTTAATAGAGCATGATAGCAGTGAAGAGGGATTTAATGTGCTCATCTCAAGTATAGGCATGGGCATGGGCAATTAATGTTGGGTGATGAAATTACACTAGCGAGAAGCCTTGAAAATCATAATTTATTCTGCTCATCCAGTTGCACTTTCGATGAAAAAATCATAAAACAATTTGTCTCACTCTTGTCAATGAAACAATTTCTAAAACAATGTCGCTTATTCTAATCCAGTACAGAGGGAAGCCATTGCCCCATTTGGGAGACTAAAACCAAAATCCAATTGTTCCAAAATAGTTACTTAAATAAAAGACCAACCATTCTTGAACGGTTGCACAATGATTTACTTGGCAGTAGCGTAATGGCAAGGAAGTCTGACAGTTATGTTGTGGGATCCAATGATTGAAGATTTTTCAACTTTCTAAGATTTGATCCAATGTTGCAAACCTGTACACAGTGGCAGTTGGGGGAGTTGTTCTCAAAGTGGAATGCATTACGACATAATCATACTAATAATTTATTTATTTATAATTTTTAATATTTTATTAATTCATTATAATAAATTTCATGATAAAATGCAAACGAAGCAACAATTATAACTATACGTTCTCTACAAATCGAAAATTAATATAAAGAGATGATTTAATATAACGATATGAATAGGACAATACTAATATTAGAACAGGTAAACAATATGTTCATTGATGGGTTCAATTCAACATTGGATAGAAAGAAATGAAACATAACCAACAAGGTCAGTGCATAGAGGTAGGTACATCCAATACATAATATATTATTTTATTAGTATGTTACTGAATTCTTCTCATCCATTCACCCACCCACCTCAATGCCCCACCCACCCCCAAAAAACAAAAAAAAAAAACACACACACACATATATATATGTTGTCAGATTAATATCAATACTTTCCCTATCAAGGTTTTTTAACTTGTAATTTCATTATTTTTAAATATATTGAAAATACATTTTCACAATTGTTGTTGTATATATACCAGTTTACATCTATCTTAACTTTGGATATATCAAGCATCCACAAGGATCAAATATCTTGAGGTGAAAATATCTTTTATGAGTGCAAAAATTGATGAAAGGTTTGCACCTCGAGATATTTGATCACTCTCGATGCTTGATGGACCCGAGGTTAAGATGAATCTAGGTTGGTTATATAATATTATTAATATCTATATTTGTATCTATGTGCCTCTTTCGTATACCCTCTCTTTATCTCACCGCCAAACATACTCTCTCTCTCTCTCTTTATCTATCTATCTCTCCTTTCCCTCTTCCCTCCCTCTCTCATCTCTCCCTCACTCTCTCTCCATATCTCCCTTATCACTCCCTCTCACTCTCCCCTTTTATCCCTTTGTGTCTTTTTTCTTCCCTCCCAATCTCTCCTCATCCAACTACATATATCTCTCTCCTCTCTATTGAGTCGTCTCTCTCTGTCATTCTCTCCCAACTCCCTCTATCTCTCCCCCTCACCCATCACTCTTTATCTCTTCCCTCTAAATTTGTCACTATCTCCCTTCCTATCTATCATCCTCCATCCCCCCCCTCTCTCTTCAATTTGATTCCATGATATTTTGTTTAAGAAAATATCTAAATTAGAAAAATGCAATTCGCTGTAAAATAATAAAAATATATTTTGGATCAATCATGTCAAAGAAAATACAATAATGAAAAACTTAAAACAATCATGTAGTACCTTCATTCTGTTATTGTTAGTCAATTTCTTTGCTCTTGTTGCTTGAATCATCAGTTAAGATGGATATATGTTTGTTCTTAGTAATATTATTTATATATTATATCTTTCACATATTTATATATAAAGGTATTCTCACTTTTAATTTTATTGAAATCTTGATTTAATCTCTATAATATGTTTTAAAGTACTTGTGAGCATTTAGAGGGTTTAAGAATATATCTCAAAAATTGATGATAAACCTTATTCCTTTTAGATTTAATAAAAAAATGCTCATATATAATATACAAATTATACTTATATAATATAATATATAATAATATATATATATTATACTAGGATTCTGCGGAGCTCTGCAAATCTTAACAAAACGGATTGAAGTACCGATGCCAAGTATTTGTTTTTAGAAGAGGTTCTATGGCAGGTCGTTTAGGGAGGGTAGCAATACACTCCCTCCTATAGTTCCAAAGCTGTCATGGAGGGAGGCAAGGAGGAAAAAGGGAAGCCGTTCAAAATACCAATGGAAAAGAGATCCCAAGCAAGAGGCAAGAAAATAGTGGGAACTATTGAGATCCAAACTAAGGAAGAAAAGAAATAGATAGAGAATCAAGAAAGGGAGAAGGAAGGTAGTAGTAGGAAAATGCCTCACACGAAAAATATGGGAGTCTGCAAACCCAAATCGAGCATCATCCCTAGGGTCATATTAAGTGATCCAGTGATTCAACTGCATAGGGACCATATGAAAGAACATGTAATCATGTGCAAGTTTATGGGGTTATGGCCAACGGAGAAAGTGCTACACATCTGGATGAGGAGCCATAGGAAGCCCAAGGGAGAAACACATTTGTGTATGGGTTCTAAGGGATTTTTCACATTGGTGTTTGCGAGCCTAGATGAGAAAGATAGAGTGTTTGAAGGGGGACCCTACTTCTACGCTGTGGCAGGACTCTACATGCACCCATGGATGATGAGCTTCATTCCAGAACATGAAACATTCACATCTGTACCAGTTTGGATCAGACTATACTCATTACCTCTAGACTATTGGCTACTAGAGTCCTTGAAAACTATCGGAAACAAGCTGGGGCATTTTCTGAAAATATCATAGGCAACTCTCAAAGGTAAATATACCCCCCTCACCCGAATATGTGTGGAAGTAGATCTATCTAGAGCCCTCCCGAAAGCAATAATCTTAGAAGTTTATGATGAGGAATGGGTGCAAACAATAGGCTATGAGCACATACCATTTAGATGCCGCAAATTTCATGGACATGGACATCTATTCAGAGACTATCCCACAAACAAGGTAGAAAGCAATGGGAAAACCTCCATGGACAAAGATCATGAGGGTTTCACCAAGGTTGGGAGTGAAGGGAAAGGGGGTAAAAGGTCGCATAAGAAAACGAGTGAAGACAGACAGACAAAAAACAATAGTTTCAAAATCTTAGAGGATATGGAGGAGAGCATGGAGACAGCCCAGGATAAGGAGAACGTCCCCAAGGAGCATGATATGGAAGCTGAAATGGAGGACATCCCAGTAAACAACTAGTAGATAGAGGAGATATAAAACTACATGGAGATCAGCAAGGACCGTGAGATGACCCCAAGTGAGATAGGTATAGAGGATCGTCAGCTGAAAGAGATTCTAGATAGAGAAAATCTAGATCTAGAACAATTTATGGAGCAAGGAAAAAACAAAGGAGTTGACTCATTGCCAAAAGAACACTATGATTGAGTCCAACAAATCTATCTATGGAGGGCACAATAGAAGGGAAATGGGGTCAAAAGAAACCATGAAATCTAAGAGCAGAGTGGGATCAAAATGATGGAGAACAAACAGACACTATCTCCAAAAAACTTAGGAAGGAAAAGAGGAAGGAAAAGACAGAATGAACTACTAACCGAATGTGGGAAACTCCTGATTAACTCAGGTAAGATGAAAGATCTTTCTAGCTATTCCTTTACCAACCTTTCTTAATGAATCTTACAACCTGGAATATTAGAGGTTTAGGTAGTAGAAAGAAACAGAGAAGTCTCAGTAATAGAATAAAAGAAGTAAAACCAGATATGGTATTTATTCAGGAGACAAAATGTTCAATGGAGAAAGTAATAGAAATTCACAATAAATGGTTAATCAAGTATGATTATTTGGAGGTTAAAGTTGATAACTATGCAGAAGGGATTCTCACATTGTGGGATCCACATAAATTGGGGATCCTGGATGCAGAAGCATCTAGGAACTATCTCTCTTTGGTGTGTAGTCCTGTAGGTGACAAGGAGACTTACATGGCAACTAATGTATATGGCCCTCAACAACAAGCAGATAAACTCAAGTTTCTAACCTCATTGGAAGGGCTCAGAGCACGTTACCCCAATATACCATGGATTCTAGCAGCAAATTTCAATATGATGAGATCTCTTTCGAAATAAAGGAGGCACAAGACAGCTTGGTAGGGACTCTGAAGCCTTCCAATATTTCCTCATGAACATGGGATTGGTGGAAACAAATACTATAAATGGAACCTTCAATTGGAACAACAGAAGAGGAGGGGTTTCCTAAGTGGCTTCAAAACTGGATAGGTTTATTGTTTCTGAGGATCGCATATTCACAGAGTCAACAATCATAGCATCCATTCTACCCTTTGGAGGCTCAGATCATTGGTCTGTACAACTAGAGGCATCCTTTATGGGCACTCCGAGAAATAGGTTGTTTAGATTCGAAAATGCCTTGCTCTCTCACCTAAATTTCACCAGTAACATCGCCACTTGGCAGAAGGAGGATTTGAATATTTAGGGTACCAAGATGTACATGCTCTAGCAAAGACTGAAACATATCAAATCCAAACTTAAGGAATGGAACAAAAAAGAAGTTGGGGATATCATCAAGGTGAGAAAGAGTATGGAACAGAAACTCCAAGAAATCAATCAGATCAACATCACAAAGGGCTTCAATGGGGAAATACAGAACCTAACTGATTCTCTATAGAAAGAGTGGGAAGAGCATTGCCTACAAGAGGAAACATTTTGGAGACAAAAATACAGAATTCAATCAATCAAAGAGGGAGAAAGGAATACCAAGTTCTTCCACGAATCCACTATGGCCCATAGGGCACACAACAGAATTACAAAGCTAAAGGATTCTCAAGGTATTGAGCTTGTCACTCACAAGGACATGGATTCGACCCTACTACAACACTTCTCTGACATTACAATTAAGCCAATGGAAGGCAGAACTAGGTTCATCGATAAGATTACTCAGCACATTCCCAAGTTGGTCACAACAGAGGACAACCATAATGTCAACATGCTAGTCTCGAAAGAGGAGGTCAGTGAGGTGTCAAGGATATGCAGAATGGAAAAGCACCAGGCCCAAATGGTTTCAATGTTGATTTCTTCAAAGCCTACTGGGATACAGTCAAACAAGATATCCTTGAGGTGGTGGAAGACACAAGACAACACAAAAATGTTCTGAAAGCTCTGAATGTGACCTTTATAGCTTTGATCCCAAAAAAGGAGAATGTTATGACTCTAAAGGGATTTAGGCTCATCGCCGTATGTAATGTTGTGTATAAAATTATCTCCAAAGTGATAGCCAACAGACTCAATCGACTACTACCTGCACTCATCTCACAAGAGCAAATAGGCTATGTGGAAGGAAGAAAGATTATTAACAACATCATCCAAGCACACGAGGTGGTTCACTCTCTCAAAAGAAATAAGAAATTAGGTATGATCATTCAATTTGACCTGGCAAAGGCCTATGACAAATTCAACTGGTCTTACATAAGAGTTATTCTAAAAGCGTTTGGCTTTAACGAAAATTGGATAAGATGGGTCATGGCACTAGTCACCTCAACCAGTTTCTCCATTCTCCTTAATGGAGCTCCCTCCACTACTTTTATACCTTCTAGAGGGCTCAAAAAAGGTGATCTGCTTTCTCCCTTCCTCTTTGTCCTCATGATGGAAGGGTTGGGCAGCGCAATCAAAATGGAAAATGTTGAAGGTAGAATTCAGGGAATCAAGCTCACCCCAGATGGGGAGGCAAACACTCATCAACAATTTGTGGATGATACTATGTTTTAGGGTGTCCCAATAGTTAAGGAGGAAAGGGCGATCAAAGAGATCTTAAATGACTTCAATATGGAGGCAGGCACTGAGGTAAGCCAAAACAAGTCCAAAGTTTTCTTCTTTAACACTAATATTACTATATAGAGAAACATCACAAGGACTCTTGGTTTTCAAAGGGATCAATTTCCCTCCAAATATCTGGGCACACCTCTTACTGACAAACCTCTATGTAAGAAAATATGGGAACCGATTTTAAACAAATTTCAGGACAAGATCCGCAATTGGACTTTCCAGGCGTTAAACTTTGCAGGACGGCTGGTGCTCACTCAACTGGTTTTGTAGGCCATTCCCATATTTATGTTTGCAGCTATCCCTGCTCCACAAGGCATTAAGTAGCAAATAAGAAGCATTCAAGGAAACTTCCTATGGGGTAGAGGGGAAAATAAAAACAAGTGGGCTCTTGTTGCTTGGGACAAGCTCTGCAAGCCCAAAAGCCATGGTGGTTTGGGGCTCGAGGATCCAGAATCTCTAATTCAAGCTTTGGGAGCAAAACTCTAGTGGCGTTAGATCGAGCCAAGAGCACCTTGGGTCACGCTTTGGACACAAAAGTATGCCAGGCACTGCCAGGAACAGGATCATATTAGAATGAAAAGACAAATCAAAAGCTCACACATCTGGAACCTTGCGTGGGAGAATAGAAGTATTGTTCAACAACACTGTTTTTGGGAAATTAGAGTAGGGGACCAGGCTTTCTTCTGGGAGGGCAGCTGGCAATAGGAACCCATCTTGATCAGCAATGAATTGGCAGCACTTTAGAGAGACACGTACAACAAAGGGCTTTCACTAGTAAGAGATTTCTGGGATCATGGGAGGGACAAGGATAAATGGAGGAAATGGAAGAACCTAAGTCATACTGAGGAGAGCCCTTTGAAGGCCATGGTAAAGGTTCTAGCCAAGGATTTAGAGCAAAGAAGAATTCTAATCTCCTCCTTACCTGACCAATTAAAATGGGGAAAGAATAATGAAGGCAACTATAATCTCAAATAGGCCAAACAGACAATCACAGGATTGAGCTCTGTAAATGTTGAGAAAGTTTGGCAGAAATTGTGGCAAACTCCTCAGTGGATGAATCTCAAACTATTTATCTGGCTAGTTCATCAAAGGTAAATTCTCACATGGGATAACCTTCTCAAGAAAGGTTTCAATGGAACCTCTAACTGTCACCTTTGTGGCTCACACGAGGAAACGATCAAACACCTTCTAAATCTTTGTTCCTTTTCTGCCAAAATCTGGGATTGGGTAGCCTCTAGCTTTAGATAGACTGATAGGGATAGGCTCAGCATTTCCAACACTTTAACGAACTAGAGAAATAACTTTTCAGACAATGAAATCGTCAACAAGGCCTGGATGCTTGCACCAGACTTTGTCATTTGGAATATTTGGAAAGAATGGAACATGCTGATATTCAAAGATAAAGCCAGAGAACCCCTGCTTATTATCAATTAGATTTTGAAACAACTCAAGGCAATAGTTAGAGGAATTCTAAGAACAAACCCTTCAAACCCTCCTCTACCTCATGACATGCACATTCTTACCAATCTGAACCTTCAATCCCTCAATCCTCAAGAAATAAAGCAGAATGTGAGAAATATTAACATTGGGGATTGGAGTTGGCAGCCCCCCCCCCACAGGGCTTCTTCAAAGTTAATATTGATGGAGTTTCCAAGGGAAATCCTAGAGAAGCTAGATTCGGGGGTGCCATAAGGGATTCAGAGGGGCTGATAAAGTAAATTTTCCACGGCCACCTGGAAAGGGGCACAAATAACTTGGCTGAGCTTTTGGCACTAGATCAATGTATGGAGATCCTGATGGAAACAAATTTATGGAATGTTATAATTGAAGCAGATTCAGAATTGGTCATCAAAGCAACCAAGAAGATTCAAAATGGAGCCTCGCCAAACAAAGTATGAAAGCATTGGAAGCCGCTGCAAGTGTTTCACCATATCCAATCTCACTTACGAATCCTTAAAATGATAATATTTGTCCATGTTAGGCGGAAGGCTAATATGCTTGCAGATAGGTTGGACAATGAAGGCATGGCCAATGGAGACAGGGATTCACAGTATCTATGGGATTTACTTCCAGTAGGGAAGCTGTTGGAGGACTGTGTCACCATGGCAAATGTAGATTGGGGTTTGTGGATGGATAAGGCTAACACTGGGGACAAGGGCAGTGAAGACATCGCCTAACTTGACTTTGGGTTTCGATCAAAGGCATGATGGATGCAGGATTTGAGTCGATGAGTGACACAATTGGACTACCATTTCTCTCTTAGCTTAGTGGGTCTCTAATGGAGACTCCTTTTAATCATCTCAGTTTGGCCAGATGCAGATTGGCTGGTGGGATTTCTTGGATGATCCTCTTTTGGCGAGCTCTTGATCACGAAACCACAAGTGGTTTTTTGCGTAGGTTCTAGATAGTTTTTGGTTTAGAGGATGGGGCTTGCGATTCCACTCAGGCTATGACACGTGGCATCGAGATGAGAGAGAAAACTAATCTCATCATGTGGTTAACCCCCATGCATCTCGGCTATACGATATTGTCAAGGAGCATGGGATTGGGTTGTCTCTCTCAATGGTCAAGATTTTTCATTCAGGTTACTCAAAGATTCCATACCTATTTGTTAGCCTCTCTCATAAAACAATAACAAATCCAAAAATAATTTATTATCATAGGTTATAAAATTCGAATAAAATAATTATTAATTTAAGAAATTAAATTAATAATTATTATTCTAGAATGATTAATTAATGGAGACAATTAGAAATTAGTATATTGTTGTAACAAGATATGACTCTCCAAATGTGTCGTATCTTAGGCTCTATTTTAGGAGATTAGTTAGCTAGTAGGTTTGAATAGCATTTAAAGTAAATGGACACTTGTTATTTAATAAGTGATCCATAATTAGAGGTAGTTAAGACATGGAGCTTATAAATAGCTCATTGCAAGAGTGTTTGGAAGTTTGAGTGTAAGCTCTTGCAAATCAATTATGTAATTATTTTCTCTGATTAATAAAATATGTGTCTGAGGACACTTTTGCCTTTACTATTCTGTGGACCCAATACTCCACCTCTCCTCGGGCATGGATCCCTTACCTTTGATTGGTCAGTGCTCGCGGTTCCTTTCGGGGGTTGACATGTGGCACTTTGAGAAGATGGGAAACCACTCTCTTACGATTTCCACACTGACCTTTGGATCGGTTTCTTGTCCTCCTCGGTGGGGTTTGCTTGTGCTAGCTGTTTGCTGCCCTATGTTCTTGGACTCTCGTTCTATTGTTGTTGTGCATGTTTGAGAGGCTGGTGTTAGTGCTTCAGTGACCTGGAGGCTTTTGTCCTTTTTGGGATCCTTGTCGCCCTATCGTCTGTAGCGATTTGTATATTATGTAACTTACTTTGATTAATGAAAAGGTTCATCTCTTACTTATCAAAAAAAAAATTATAAATATTTTGATTATGAAATAAGTTATATTTTTTTGGCATGTGATATTGATAAGCCATGGTATTGTAACAAAGCCTATTTACATGTTAATAATATCCACTATAAAGTGAGGGTGAATATCCATCGTTAAGAATCATGTCATATTGTTATCAAATCCTATTCACAAGTTGATAAAAAAATTAAAATATAAAAAAAATTGACTTTAACTTTAACTTTTGATTATTAATTGATCCAACGTTTAAATGTTTACACATACGATTTTATGGTATTTTTAACTTTCCATTTATTACTTTTGTTTTTATTTTAGCAAACCTATGAATGTGAAAAAATGTTATCTAACCATACTAAATTGTAAATTGCCTCTTTACACAAAAAAAAAATAAATATTTACATATTTCATTTTTAACTTTTAAATGAATTAACCCCTTTTAAAAATTTAATTTCAAACAACAACATCATTAAATTCCTCTTATCAATATATTCTTCACAAATAAGTGTTCAAAAACATTAATGTTACTGAAGGTGAATAATGGAAAGGCACAATCACAAACATATCATCTGTTTTTGAGAAATTTTGAATAAAGAAAATGTTAAAAATATATTTTTAAATTTCTATTAAAAAAAAAAAAAAAAAAAAAATTCATTATAATTGTTTTATTTTTTTTCTTTTCTTTTTATTAATTGATTTTGAAATATTTTTTCCGTTTTCCAATGAAAACTTTATTGTTGAAGAATATGATATTTCTCATGACGTTAAAGGGAATAGTTTATTTTTATGTAAACTTCACTATCATATACATAAAAATGACTATTGGTAAGAAAAATGATCATTAAGGTTGTTTTTTTAATTCTTTTATTTTAAGGAGATGATAATTAAGGTATTTCTTTAGTTCTTGTTATTTTTGAAATATATAATATAATAATTATATATAAAAGAGACTTTATTATATTTATTGATTTTACGTTTAATAAAGTTTTCAATATAAATTAGATAGGGATTTGAATTGAATGCAGATTAACATGGAAATCTAGAAACAATTATTTGATTAACTTCCTTGGAATAAATAAGGTTTCTACATCAACAACAATATCTACAATTATATACAACGAAATCAATACATCTCTATAATATCCTTAAGAATTTCTATCTCATGTTCTTCCAAAGCACATATTCATATTAATAAATTTAGGCTATTGTTATACGGGAATAGTGTCCACATGGATGCTACTATTCCCACTAAGATGGGTGGCTATCTTAGAAAAAAAAAATCAAAGTCTACTACTGATTCCTTTTATGAAAATAGATGAGAGGAGAACCAAGAGGACCAACCTGAGTCTTGCACTCGATTCCCTCTCCTTCTTGATAGAGTTTTTCCACTTGCTCTTTGTCTGCTCAACTTCAAGAGGACCTGTAGAATCACAGCAACATACTACTATGCAAGAAACTAGGATGTAGGTTCATAAATAATGCAGGATCAGATGTGCATTAACCATATACAAGCATATATAAACAAATACACAAGAATATGGAAGGAAACAAGAATAGCTTTATTCAGATAAAAAGTAGCAAGAGGATTACAAGCATGAGAAGCTCTGACCCAGCATCATCCTCCAGCTAAGAAGCCCTTCTTCACCTCAAGCAAAGAAAAATCACCCAAGACTGTGAATGTACACCAGAATACCAACAACACTTCTCTATAAGTTACAAAATTCCAGCCTCTAGATCTCTGTGATGAGGGATCCATATATAGATGATTACAGAGAGGTGAGTCATCTTTTGGGATCTTGATTAGTGT
>APFE030561587.1:176044-214146 GCA_000404065.3 Pinus taeda | reverse complement strand
AACAGGCGCGAGAGGAATCACCAATAATGATGATGACCCTCAAGGTACTACAGTACAATTCACGTGGTGTGAAAAGGGACTTGGTGTCGAACACCACGTAAAATCTCTCGGTCGAAGGCCATTGATGTAAACGTGTCGCCGAAAGTGAGAAACTTGCCATTGAGGAATGCAAGCTTCAAAGTACTGAAAGGGTTGTTCCTAAGTCAAATTCTTGGATAATGAGCTGATGTCGACAAGAAGAAACCCATCGCAGGAGGGCCTTAATGAATCCCACATCAACGACATGGAATGAAGCAAATTATTTTGGAGCTGAAAACAAACTAACGATACATGGTTCAGGGTGGCGGTCATGAAGGAATGAAGCATGAATGTATTGCAGTGGGTGAGACTCAGGTGAATTGTCTGAATGACTTCTTTTGAACATATCGGTGACACTGACGATGGATTGGTAGCATTAACCCCAGAGATGGATGGTGTGATGGACCAATGGTGAATACCAGTGAACGGAACAACCCAACCCGAAATGGATGCAGAAGGAAAGTGTCATGTTCAAGAGCGACTTTCTACCAATAAAGTTTATTCTTGTTTTGTTCCCAACTTTCCCCAGTCATTGCTGACCAGTACCTGTTTATTTTTGTCAAGCTTGAGGAGGATAACATATGCTTGTTCTATAATCCGCCCTTCGGGCAAACCTGTTGCTATATTTTAGTGAGCCTAGCGACAGTGAAACTCGTTCTCGTCCTGTTGGATGAGTTTGTCGCTATTTAGTTTTAACGCGTTTAATGACAAAGATAACTCGGTCTATTTCAATTTTAGAGAGTTTGAAGGAAACGGAAAGAAGACTCGAAAGATTCTTTTTCGTTGTATAATCCCTTAAGTTCGAAAAAGTGTAAAATAATACAAAAGGGATGAATTTTCGATAGTTTTAACGAGCCGAACAAAACAAGCGCTCCATTTTTTTGTGTAATAATCCCTCAGGTAGAAAAATATTAAAATCTAGAGGAGGGATAACACTTTCAATGCCTTTTAACAAGCCGAAGAGGCCAATCGCTCGAAAATATTTTCATATTTTATGAATCAGGTGAAAAGACCTTAAAGAAGACTCGTTTTTGAGGAACGAGTGATGGTTTTGGGTAGCAGCTGATTCCAGGTAAGATTTGGAATTTTCAAATCACGACAATGTTACAAGGATGGCTAGCAGAATCATTCTTCACAGATGTTCCTCGAAGGGGTAAACAATCATATGGGGGTGAATGATCAGCTAAAAACAGAGTGGAGGTGATGGCGAGAACACGACCAAGGCTCAAAAGCTGGCAATAAGGCATTCACAATGGTTATTTACTTGTTCATTTTTTAATGAGCTTAAACGCGAGGAGAAACACCTGCTCATGACTTATGTTTATTTTTTAATGAGCTTGAACTATGCACTAAAACTGCTCGTGGGGAGTTTATTTTTTAACGAGCTTGAACTCTGCGACAACATTGCTCACCATGATGGTCATTGATTTTTTTATTTACCCTTAACATATTTGTTCTTTCAAAGATGGTACTACCTGTTCATCTGCTTCATTAAACCAATTAGAAATGAAAACATATGTATGATAAATGAGTCAAAACACTAATATTTTACTTGAATTACGTGCATAGTAAATTAAAAGTGACTTTTACCTCTCATTTACCATTTCATTTGAATTTGGTTTTTTGGAGCTCTGGAGGTGCTTTTCCCCCCTTATTTTCACCAGCGGATTCTCGGAGATTCTATGGACGATTTTCGACGCCGTTCAGACCAGGTAGGAGCTAAACTTGTGCTCTTTCTGCATGCCTTTCATTTTGGATTTTGAGCTCATTTCCCTGTTTTGCTGAGCCCCTGGGGTTTGAAGAACTTGCCCTAGGATCATTGCACCCTTCCTTAGTCGAAAGGTACGATGCATACTAATGTCTCCACTGACTAGTCAATATGCATCACTCCTAGAACACTTGCTCGGGTGTGATGGGCGCAGTGGGAGAAATGTTTGCATGGTTTCCTCATGAAATTTTTGCCTGTTTTCACCAAATGAAGATCCTAACTCTTCCATTGTTTGTTTTCCAGAGATTCATCGGAGGAAAATGGTTGTCACATGGCGAGAACATGAGCATGAAGAAGAGGATGATGTTGCTTTACATGATCTGGGCACAGTATATGCATTATGGAACTGTGGCTTGCTGAAGTTTTTCCGTATCTCGAGCATGAGACAACAAATTAGTTTGTTGCAGTATTTCCTCAATGCTTGGGATGCTATCAACCAGGTATTCTAGATTAGGGGCAAATTGATCCGCTTGACAGTGGTGGACATCTTTTTTCTGAATGGCTTATCGAGGCATGGTGCCCCTCTCTCTTTATCAGGTTCCGCCCATGGGGGTGAGTTTGTAAGGGAGTACATTCACTGGCATTCTAGAGAGGGATCTCAGGCATATACCATGTGTGATGGCATCAGAAAGGAGTTCTATTAATGTGTTGTACTCAGCGATATTGTTCTTAGACCGACCAATACATACTCCTCTGAAACTTACTAACTCACCATTGGGATTGAAAATGGCCCATGCCGCAGAAGGCATATTCTGCGAGCTACGACTTGCTCCATCGACATATCCAACGAATGATTCCAGTAGGTTCGACATCTGCAAAGAATGAAAAAAGTGGATTACTTAACCAAATTAAATGCTCTTGGCGAAAACAAAAATATAACAAAAGCACGAGGACTACTATGCGAGATCAAGCATAGTAGCGCTTGAGGTACAACCCATTGCAAGGTTGCGCCAGTGGAATCCTATCATAGTCCATCAACTCGTAGGCTCCTTTTGCTAACACTCATTTAACAATATAGGGACCCATCCATAACAATTTGAATTTCCCTGCTCCCAATTTATCAGATTCCTGGTCATAAAGTAAAACCAGGTCACCCTCTGAGAAGACATGAGGTTTGACATTCTTGTCGAACTGTGCTTTGACTCATTTCTTATGAGCCTCAATAGCTGAAGCTGCATCATGACGGGTTTCATCCAAATGGATTAATTCCAAGAAATGATCCTCTTCTTCTGAGGTTCCGGGGAGAAAGTCGAATGTGAGTTTGAGGGACCAGATTTCACATTGAACCAGTAAGATTGCTTTGAGACTGTACACCAATTGAAAAGGTGTGAATCCGGTTGCATTTCTTACTGATGTCTGGTATGCCCACAAGGCCGTGTACATGATTAGGTGCCAATCCCATTTGTGGACTCCGATCATCCTTTACAACATGCGCTTTAGGACTTTGTTGATTGCTTCAACTTGTCCATTAGCATGCAAATAGTACGGAGTAGATCTATTATGGGACAATCCTAATTTGGCAGCCAACTCAACCATCATGTGATTGCGAAAATGCAATCCATGATCTATGACTATGGACTGTGGAATGCCGAATCTCGAGACTACGTGATTAAAAAAGAAAAGGGCAGCCATTTCATTGTTGTTATTTAATGTAGGCATCGCCTCGGCCCATTTGGGAAAATAGTTCACCGCGACTATTATGTATCCATGCCCCTCGGTCGAGGTGGGGTTACAGGTCATAAAAGCTATGCCCCATTTGGCAAATGGCCCAATAGCTACTACTAGTTGCAACGAAGCAGGTGGTCTTCTGGTTTTGCTATCAGAAATTTGGCAAGCATGACAACTTCTAACTGCGGTTATGCAATCTTTGAATATTGTTGGCCAGAAGTATCATGCTCGTAAATTTTTTTGCGCCGTAGCATAACCAAATTGATGCCCCCCACACGCGCTTGAATGGCAGTCATTCAGGACTTTTTCGGCCTCCTCAAGGGTGAGGCATCTCCGCAGAACTGTATCGATACCACGACGGTAAAGAGTATCACCGACAATCATGTAGTCTTTTTCTTGGTATCGAATACGTTGTTGTTCGGAGCGTGAGGTGTTAGACCTGTATGTTTGTGTTCAGAGATAAATGATTATATCTCCGTACCACAAATCGCTTGAAGATATCAGAAACAAATTTTCATCCACGATTGCTTCTTTGGATGTTGCATTGTTGGACGACGATGGGAGATCGCATAGTAACTCCACAAATACTAGGGCTTTCTTTGATTTGGATTTTTTGAATTCCAAATCAAACTCTTGTAGAATTGTTATCCATTTTCAATACTTGCCCCCCAGCAACTGTCGTGAAAATATATAAGTCTGACAAAATGGTAGTCTTCCTAAAGAGGACGTAGTGTCGAAATCTCTGTATTTCTTGAACAACTGCGAGAGCTAGCTTTTCAACGTAGGAGTATTTCATTTCTGTATCATTTAAGTTTCGGCTTAAATAATATATAGGATGTTAAATTCCATTGTTTTCTTGAACTAAAACCATTGCTATGGTTGTATCTGCTGCAGCCAGATACAGATTAAAGTCTTTTTGATAATCAGGAGCGTACATTAATGACACTTCTATTAGAGATTTCTTTAAAGCATCAAAGGAAGCTTGCGTGACCTGTCCCAAATGAAGGGTACATCCATTTTCAAAAGACGAGTATAACCTTTAGCTAGTTTGGCATAATTTGGAATGAAACTCCTGAGGAAATTTTATTTCCCTTGGAGTTTCTGATTGAGGCAGGCTTGAAGGTGGAGCCAAGTCGATGATTGCGTGAACCTTGCAAGGGTCGAGATGAATCCCATCCTTTGAGACAACAAAGCCAAGTAAATGACAAGAACTGACACAAAACACACATTTTTGCGGATTGAGTCTTATATTGTAGTGTCGGCAACGTAGAAATATTGCTCTCAAATGGCGCGGATGACTGGACCGTTTTCGTGAATGAGCTGGGAGATCATCGAGATAAGGTTGAACAATGTTTTTGATGTCATGTAAAGCATAGTTCATTTCTCTCTAAAAAATTGCCCCTGCGTTCTTCAAACCAAAGGGTAGCTTGCGATATGCAAATGTGCCCCATGGAAAAATGAATGCAGTCTTTGACTGGTCCTGTGGGCGGATATTTATTTGATTATACCCAGAAAATCCATCCATGAATGAAAAGATTTCGCATCTGGCGCATTCATCAATAATTTGGTCGATAAAGGGTGTAGGGTAGTTGTCTTTCGAACAAGCTTGATTTACATCCCTGTAATCAACGCACACTCTAATCGTTCCTTGTTTTTTCATTATAGGAACAATATTCGATACCGAATCGGTTAGAGGAATGGGGTAAATGAAACTAGCATGGAGGAGTTTCTCAACTTCCGCCTTGATGGCAATGGCTTTCTTGGGGTGCACCTGCCTTAGCCGTTGTCGTACCGGTTTGACATCTGGATACATATTAATTTCGTGTTCAACTATACTCGAGTCGATACCTGGCATTTCATCATATGACTAGGCAAAGACATCTCTAAACTTGCGAAAGAGAGTGCTATATATTTCCAGTTTGGAAGAAGAACAAGGTTTTCCAACATGAATGTTCTCTACAACATCTGTTTTGGTCGAGATGTTTATGGCAATAGTCTCTTCGATATTGGATAGGTTTCTTTCGGAATCCACCATGTTTACAATATTCGTTAGAAATTAAAATACTGAGGGATGGTGAAGGTCACCGGAATTATCTTCTTTCCAAGTCAGAAGATGGGAACGATGGCGGTGATCTTCCCACGGTGCCCCATCAATCATCATCGATTGAATGATTCCTTCGTCTGTAAGGTGTACTTGCGACCAAGGATCTGAAGGGGTGCCATATTCCTTAGACCTATCTATCCAAACACTTGACGAGCGTTGATGCTGGTTTTCCTCCCATGCTAAGAACATTTATTGCTATAATATTTCCAACGGGGTTAGAGGCAAAACCTGTGAATGATCCATTTTAACATCGTTTTCTAACATCTTTTGAATGGAAGATATCATATTGCAGGTTCCTACATTAGCCACTTCCGCCAAATTGGTTGGAGGCGGTAGGGTAAAGGTTCCCATTAACGTAGGGTCTTCTAGTAGGCCTACTCCGATATTATGAAGCATGCTAGGGCTTCCATGGATCATTGGAATGCTTCCCGTAACTTGCGAACTGTTGGGGAGAAAATTTTGTTGGTCGATGATTGTATTCCTCCTTGGGAAGGAAATTCAATTTTCCTAAAGTAGGTCGACACAATAGCTGCCATGGCATATATATAGGGTCTTCCCAGTAGGATGTTGTAATCGAGATATCCGTCGATGACTTCAACATCAATTTCAACTGTTTTTCCCCCCAGTTCGACTTGCAAGTTACTTAGTATCCCATACGAGGTGTACGTTCGTCCATCAAATGCTTTTAATGTTGTTGACGATCGCGACAAAGATGGAGAGACCAGAGTTTTCTAGCAACTCATCGACATGATACATGTTGATGCCCCCTCATTAATAATTGTTCTATGAACAGTTTTGTTGAGGGGTTTCACTTGAATGAGGAAAGCTAGTTGAGTTGGTAACAGAGGGTCGTATCCTTTGTGATTAAAAGATACAAGATTGGAATCCGTTGGGTCGATCCACCTATTGCTGATAATAAAGCCTACTTCTAGGAGGGGCAATTTTGCAGCACCTCAAGAGTCAACATCGTGGATGGCGATTGGGCTAAATCCTCCAGTATATTATAGTGTTTTGCTGCTCAGGCACGAGGATTAAACGTCGATTTGTGTACTACTCCCTTTCGTGGTTTTATTGTTAATTCAGGAATGATGGGTGGCACGACTTCTGTTGAAGTTGTTGTTGAACTACTAGGTTGATCATTATCCTTGTTGTTCAACATCTGTGGATTCCCATAATCTTTACTCCTTGTCGTTATAAGAGTATCATTCAGTTGCTTCGAGATTGACAACATTAGCACTTGGGACGGGGAAGCATTTTTTAGCAACCAGATTTGTTCCTAGGTTTGGAAACGGATCCATCAGTACAGCCGAGGTTTTTGAACTTTTGAAGAATTCTCTAAGTTTTTCTTTATATGGACACTCTCACGTCCAGTGATCCTCGTCACATATACTGCATGGATTTTTTGGTTTCCCATTCCCACAAGGGTTTGCAGAAGGTTTCCTAGGAGATGAGTCTCCCTGCTTTTTCTTCTTCCCTTGCTTTTTCTTCTTGTCTCCTGGTTGCTTGGTTTCTTTGCCTTTGTTTGTTGACACAACATTTACTTCCGAGGCTAGAAGTTCCTCATTTGCATCTTGACTAAAAACTGTGTGGGCCTTTTGGATGTGGCCTTTGCGGTTTTAGTGCTTGTCGTGCCTATCACACCATCGCCGGTGTGAGAGTATTTGTTTGATTTAGGAGGCGGAGGAATGGAGAATTATGGTCTAGGAGCGTCAGGGATTTTATCGTAGAGCATGAGAAATAACTTGCTCTTCAGTGATGACTCCATCCTTTGCCACATCTTCTGTAATGGCAGGTAACAGTGACTTAATAAACCATTCAGCCAATAGCTGATCAGGAACATATGCTTTTACCATTCTACGACGAGCCGCCACTCATGAATATGATCGAATATGTGAGTGGCTGTCGTTTGTTTGAAATTGGTAAGAAGCTCAGTTCCTGTTTCGTACCTGATAGGTAACTGAAAATGGGTTAAAAAGGTTTTGGCTAGGGTACTGAAGTTATCAAATGAAGCTCTAGGCAGTTCGATAAACGACTTTGCTGCAGGACCAGTTAACGTGTGCCGAAAGAGGCGAAGTCGAATCGAATCATCATTGAGAGTGTTTGACGAACACCACAGATGAAAGGTCATTACATGATTCGATGGGTCTTCCCCTGGATTTCCATTAAATTTAGAATATCCGACGGAAGTTTATGCGGAAACGCCAGCCACCAAGAGGCATAGGCAATTGGATCATTCGTTATTCAACTTAGATCTAGTAACTCTAGAGTCGCCACGATGGGAAACTGTTGATTTAGGCTTGGTTGAGCATACCCAGGATAAGACGAAATTGTTTGAGCCGTCGGTCTTTACATACCAGCATAATGCATTTGATGTTGGTAACTTTGGTACGGTTGATGGGCATAACCATTATGATATGGTTGATACTGTGCCCATTACTTGTAAAGACTTGTTGCTCATATCCTTGGTAAGCTTGCTGGAACTGCGGTTGTTGGTATTGCGCTAGCCATGGTTGTGAAGCCATGGACTATTGTCCAGTACTGACTATTTGACCAAGATGGGGTTGGTGTTCCCCATTTGAACCTGTGCCATTCCACTAGTGGATGATTGTGGTTGCGTCGGAGGTACAAAAGATTGTTGTATTGCAACCTGCGAAACTTGAGGTTGGCATACAATTGGTGACGCTTTTACTTGCAATACTGCCACAATAGCGAGCGTAGTGGGAATGTTTGTCATAGGTGAACTTTGTTGTATTGAGCATACAACTCTTGGTTGTTGAGACAGGACTGGTACCGAACCGCTAGTTTTGATTCCAGCATAACCCAAATTTTGTTGTGAACTCACACATGGTTGTCCTTCTCAGGAAGACAATGAAAGGGTATACGTCCCTCCATATGATGGTAATCCAGTGCTCAAAGGAATAATTTTCCTTTGGGGACCAGTTTGCCCAAATTGACCTTGTGACGGATCAATTTGTGGAGACTCAACGTAAGAGATTCCAGATATAATTCTGGATGAACAAACGGGAACAATCCATGCTGTCGAAATAGTCCCGGGATGGACTCCATCCAGTGATTGAAAATTGGTTGGGACAGATGGCACACCGGCGAACATTGTCGGAAGAGCATAAGGAGCTTCTGCTGTTGTGGTGTCGAGTGACACAGTCCTTGATGTTGACGGTTATTTAGACATATTATGTCTATCCAAAATATTCCTTAGCGATTCTTTAGGAACTTTTGAGGGTGGGTGAATATTCTCCGATGAAGAAGGATATAGGGTGATCCCAGCTCCAAGTTGCGTTGGAGTGCTAGATGGAGGATCTTCCACAATATCTTCTATGGCAATCAATCTAGGAGGAAAAGGCAGACCGTCAGGTCCGTAAAATATTTCTGGTGTCAAAGAAGATGTAAGTTCTGCAGCAGCAGATGTTTGGGGAGTAACACCTTCTGAATCGGCTGTAGACGGAACCGGTTCAGGAATAGAAGTGTTAACCGTCACACTAGGATCAGTTGTAATGTCTTGTTGCTGTTGCAGAATTTCTTCCGTAGAGGCAGGGATTCCAGAAATGTTCGGAGTAACCAGAGTCTCTGAGGATGTTGGAGTGCTTGCTCCAACCAACCTAGGGGACTTTGATCCGGTTAAATGAGTTCGCTTCGTCTGGAATGGCTTCGCTTCTGGAGTCAACGATGGTTGACTCGTAAGTCTCTGCAAACGACGGGGTTTTGATTAACTTTCTTCTACGATTGCGGATTACTTGATCAACTCAAAATAAAGGGAAAAATGTTTTTCGAATTAAATGAATTTTAGACGCTTGGACACAACGTGTTTTTTCAATTTTAAAGAGTCGAGAAAAAACAAAAGATCACTCTAGTCTCCTTCAATTTTTATTGAGCTTGAAGTGACAAGCACTCAGAGGACCTTTTCCTTTAAGGAGTATGAAAAGGAGAAAAATGGAATTCTCTGGAGATCTAGGCAGAGAGGATTACCAAACCAATCATAAAACTGTAGAATACTTTTTACAGTACGGTAGTCAGTCTTCCTGAATGTTGTGTTTGGTGCATTACGATCGATAGGGCGGCAGACACAGCTTCCTAAGGATAAAGGATGCAACCTATTGTGGTCTCCCAATATATACGCGACGATACGTGGGAGCACAAGTCCGTACTAGCACTTGCCGTCTCAGAGTGGAGGAATCACCCAACCAGCACTGAAAGCAACAGTTACTAGGCTTTACGATGCCATAATACATCTCTAGCCTAGACTTCTAGATTTTGTGCATTAAGTTCCAAAGCGTTGTTAGATTCATTGAGATTTATTTTAAGTTGATCTTGCTTTACAGATTGCCTTTCAGGTTCACCATGTGATGTATGTATAATTCCTAAATGCAATCTAAGATGATAAACAAACGTTTTATCTTCTTTCAGCAATGAAAATCCTAGCTACTAAAAGGAAGAAAGTCAAGCATCTTTACTTCACAGAGCACAAAGCACACGCTAATCTGCACAGTCTTAAATCAAGCCAAGCATTCAAAATGCAAATGCACATGCATGTATTGGTTTTCAGCTCTCTTAGTGTGTAAATGACACTAAGAAAACTATGTGCAAAACTGAATTACTTTTAAAGTGACTGTACTCAACAAAATTCTTTTTCAAAACGAAGTGAAAGCAAGAGAGACACTTTGCGATTTTGAAATGGAAATTGCTTTTCGACACTTTAAAACTAGTAAATCAAGTCTTATGCAATAGTAACTGTATAATCAACTATCTAAAACAATGGAATTGCGTTCTAAAATTGAAAACGAGAGCTACGACACTTTCATATTTAGAGACGACAGCTCGACTATGTTACCTTTTGCAAAAGAGAACTAAAAGGACGCATAATACATAAAAAATGTTTATAGTTCTTTGCACTAAGGAGGCAGAATAATGCAAGAGAAGGGGGTATTCACAGAAGCACACTGATTACAGACAACAAAAACTCTTAAATAAGACTGAAAACAGTGAGAAAGATCCACAGTCAGAGGGTAAAATCAATCCTCCCCGACCATCGCACCTGTTACACACTGAACTCAGTATGCAGCGCACCTATTCCATTTGGGAAGTGTGATGCATACAGGCTGCCTTGAAGGCAGGGTGCGATGGTTACAGTGTGAGACTTGGAACAAGATTTCACTCATAGTTTGCAGTTTAGTTCAGGTGTTTAAGCTGAGTAAGTACAGACCAATGTATGTAAAAACACAGGGGTGATCTAAGAGGTTACTAGAACCACCACTCAGGGCAATTAGATTGCTTGTAGATCTATTGTTTAACTTATAAACAAAAATCTGTAGATTGACTAAAGCAGCATTGATCTACTTTGCATTTGTATGACAAATGCAGTTCGAAGGCTAGCTTGCTTGAATTCATGCTCCATCTGTATGTTTATGAAAGAAAAAAGGATAGATAAGCTAACAAGTATTCTAGTCGCTCCCCAGTGGAGTCACCATTTTTTTATAAGGGAATAGTGTCCACACGGATGATGCTATTCCCACTAAGATGGGTGGCTATCTTAGAAACAAACAATCAAAGTCTACTATTGATTCCTTTTATGAAAATAGATGAGAAGAGAACTAAGAGGACCAACTTCAGTCTTGCGCTCGATTCCCTCTCCTTCTTGATAGAGTTTTGCTGCTTGCTCTTTATCTGCTCAGCTTCAAGAGGACCTGTAGAATCACAGAAACATACTACTATGCAAGAAACTAGGATCTAGGTTCATAAATAATGCAGGATCAGATGTGCATTAACCATATACAAGCATATATAAACAAATACACAAGAATATGGAAGGAAACAAGAATAACTTTAGTCAGATAAAAAGTAGCAAGAGGATTACAGCCATGAGCAGCTCTGACCCAGCATCATCCTCCAGCTAAGAAGCCCTTCTTCACCTCAAGCAAAGAAAAATCACCCAACACTGTGAATGTACACTAGAATACCATCAACACTTCTCTATAAGTTACAAAATTCTAGCCTCTGGATCTCTGTGATGAGGGATCCATATATAGATGATTACAAAGAGGTGAGTCATCTTTTAGGATCTTGATTAGTGTCTTCTCTCTGATAGTTCCTACTTCCACTTGGAGAATGATGATCTCTTACTCATCCTTGGTCGAAAATGTAGTGGCAATTCTCAGAGGGGAATCTTCTCGAAGATTCCATGATCTTCCACCTCGCACTTTTTTCCCTACCATTTGTCCATTCCCGACCATCGCACCCTACAGATGAGCAAAATAGTATGCATTTCACCCTGTACATTGGGAAGGTGATATGCATCACACCCTCTGCATTGAGCTTTCAGTATGGTCCAATTTTGACCATTTATGAGCAGTTTTCAATGGAGAACTTCTGGGAGATGATGTAATTAGTTGACCTTGTTCCTTTAGGCAGTGAAGCAACGCTTTTAGGGACTTAAGAGCCCTCAGTTTATGGACATTTGTGATTGGGATTGAAGTGCCCAAAAATGTCTATAACAGCTATGTGAGGTTTCCTTGCTTAAAAATTAAAAAATCATAATCGATGTAAATAGGTAATGAGCATTCTAGTTCGGTAGCCTTGTAAATTTTATAGAATGAATCTATCTATCCCATATTTAATTGAATAATAACAAAAATAGATTTTATAATAAAAGTTATTTTTATGTGATTAAAGCTATCTTAATAAATATTTAAAGTTATATATATATATATATATACTATATTATATATATATATAATATATATATATATATAGAGTATATTATATATATATATAATATTATAAATAAGAATGATTATGAAAAACCATCGTTTCACTAATGGTATTAAATAAAGTTTTTATTTTAATATAAAAATGTTAAAAAATAGAAGAGATTAAGTTAGCAATTTCACACAACACAAATCATACTTACTATATTGTATTTATCTTAATGGTTACACATTTATGATCTGTACATCAAATCAAACTCAGTGTATTTTATTGATCT
The DNA here is from genome assembly GCA_000404065.3 of Pinus taeda. Taxonomy (NCBI): domain Eukaryota; kingdom Viridiplantae; phylum Streptophyta; class Pinopsida; order Pinales; family Pinaceae; genus Pinus; species Pinus taeda. The sequence continues at coordinate 201,531 of APFE030561587.1, read as the reverse complement.
TAATGGTTACATATTAATAATATATAGATCAGTGACTACAACACATCTAGATATTTATTACAACTTACACATACGAAAACAACTATTTCTAAATTGACACTTGGGGACTCACAATGACAACTCATAACAACTGAAAACAAATGGAAGCATGACTTCCAATACCCTCCCTTAATGCTTACTTTTAACAAATATAGAAAACACACACAATAAATGAATCTCTGTAAAATTTGTCTAATATTGTCATCACTAACACTCATATCCACTCTAAAATGTGACGATTTCTACACTTTTCTTCACCACTCTTTTGAGCTTTCCACGATCCATTTAAGAGGAAACCACTTGAGACTATAGTTGATCTTCTTTGCACTTCTCAACCTCCTAGAGGCCAATGGATCAACATCAATATAAAAGCATCCTATAAAACTGCCACATTCCATAATCTATTGAATATATGGTTTTCTGCTATTTTCAAGAGTTATCTAGGATAGCATTTTGGTTACAGAATGTCTTCGACAAACAATTCTACAGCTTAACCTTGTATAAAATAACATGTACTATCGCTCCTGAATGACATTAATTTATTAAATAACTGATTTGTTCTTAATTTTACCTCATTTAATTCTTACACAATTAATAACATAATACAACTTAATAAAATTGCACTGTTAAAAAAAATTCCACAACAACCACTCTTTTTTAAAAAAATACATTAATTACGCCGTAAGGCATTTCCCTCTGAAATCAACTCCCCTCTCTGCCTACCTATCATTTTGTAAGCCACAAGATTATATGTTAGACGATTGCAACCATTTAGGCCCTTGATTCAAAGGGGTTACTCAAAAGATTTGGGCGTTTCATTTGGCATCAGGTAGAATAGTTTCGTCGGGGCAGCTGAACCAGGCGGTGTGGTTGAAATAACCTAACAGTATACACTTGGAAAACTCTATGGAGCGCCATACCACGAAAGTGTTGTCGTGGTGTCCCCAAGAAACAATGTGGCCTGTGGAGGGATCATCCACGAAACGATACATCTTCAGGAGACAGCGAGGGTTTAAGGGCAAATTCAGGGGCTGGGTGCACTAGAGACTGAGGCAACAAGGGTGAATAAGGGTGCAAGGCAGCAGCAAGGCCTGCTGATATGATTTTGTGGCAGCAAGAAGGACAACTACAGTTTGCAAGCTTAAAAACTATGTTTTGATAACCCTACTGGGAGACTGTTGAACTTTGTAAGTCTGTGATTTGTTCGTTAAATCAGCCCTACTTTATAGTGTTGCCTGGTGCAATCAACTGTTGTTTGAGTTCTTGTTTTTACTACTTGTGCATTCAATAAAAGAACATCCTTGTTTTATAGATTGATGAGTACTACGACACTGTTATAAAATACAGATCTTTCATGTGTTATTGAAAACCCAGTATCAGAATTACATCCCAAGGATAATGTTTCCAAAAGGATATTACAAGTGACAAGTTGGAAACCCATGAAATTCCATCGGCTAACAGTTCTCTGATCATATGGCAAAACTAGAACACTCCAAATTTTGGTGCCTGGCAACGCTGGTCAAAATTCAAAATCCAAAGTATTCCCGTAGTCTCTAATTGGTCTTTTATTGAAGCTGGGTGAGTTGTGAAGCATTTTAGAAATACCCAGACTCATCAAAAATTGGTGAGATCCCTATTAGATTTTCGTTTTCCTTCTATGGCTGACATTAATTTAAAACCAAATCAAACTGACATAATCTGAATGGATAGGCATATGGAACTTACAAAGGCTACTGCCAATTTCGGAGTTCATGTAGCATCCAATATACCTGGGTATCTAGACCTGATACAATAGTCCGATGTTAGGCTCCTTTTGGGAGGATGAATAGGAGAGTGGCCCTATTCATTAGGGCCACAACAGTAACAGATAGTCTCTAATGATCAAAGCTCATAAGCAGACAGTGCAGACATCCCACAGCATAGTGAGAATGTGAATGCTTACTAAGTAATCATCAGTTATGTTTAAGCCTTGATTTTTGCCCACTCAAAGAAATATTTCAAAAAATATATATAACAAGAATAAATTAAAAAACTAAAAACCTTACCCATGTGGGTCGACATTGCTTCACAAACTCAGATCTGGCAGCCTTGCATTCCGCGGGATAGAGCAGACCTACTGAAGCAACTTCTGTGGGTTTACGAGACTGCAATTAAAGGCTGTACGATACAAAACCAGTGATTCACTGAGTTCATGAAAATGGTGAGGAGAGCAACAGTGAAATCTTCAGATTCCAGTGATAAAGACTTAAGACCGATTTCGTAAAAATGGTGAGGGGAATTGAATAAGGTGGTCATTTGAGAGACAAATGCGAAAAGGTGAATTTTCTATGTGGATATCATCTCTATTTATGCTTTTTATTGCCTCCCTCCGGTCATATCATAAAGTTCATTGATGTATTGCCACTGAACTCAGTAGAGTGCGTGCTTTGAATTATAAAATCTACAGATCGTCGCTATTGTTTTCTGTTGCATTCATTTTTTCTCTTCAATTTTCATTAGAACTTTGAATGTATTTCTGGAATATACAAATGATGCTAATATTTTCGACGACCTGATCTCAAATTATTCGGTATGTATGCACGAGCTTCCATATGTTGTTAAACAGCAGATAATACCAGTGGAAGGTATTAGTTAGCGTATCTAAGAATTCAAAGTATAAAATACCTAAATTGTGTGGATTAAATGTTACTGTCAACTTCGAAGCTGTGAACGATTGTCTCTGTATCTTTGAATACTTATCTTCTGAATTTTTTCAAATGGTACTGTCAACACCTAAGTTTTGAAAAGTCATCTTGAAAGTCTTTACTTCTCATCTTTTTGCGAGTTTCCATTGCAGCCATATATGACAAAAGCTTCTGTTACATCCTTGCAAAAATGGCATTTTTATGGGTTAGTGGACTGCGCGTGAGTTAATTTGTAAAAATGGTAAACCGACGTCCATATATGTAGTAGTAAAAGGTTTACAAGACCAAATTTCATTCACTCGGGTTAACAAGCATGAGATGAAATAAATTAAATTGAAGTTGAATCTGAAAGTTTATTCGTTGGGCAGGCAGTGTTAAATGAAATGCATTAAATTTCAAAGCAGAAATATCATAAGAAAAGTCAGAAGTTTTTTTTTTAATATTAATATATATATAATCTATATATATATATATATATATATATATATATATATATTATTTGTTTATTTTTAACTTTTTATTTTATTTTTAAATTAAAATATTTCATATTAAGGAAAAGTTACATTAAAGATAGGTGAACGTTTAGATGGAGAAAACACATCTCCACTTTTGATGTGGTAAGCGGTAGCAGCCATGGAACCATTATAATTATTTAGAAGTTTGGAACAGAAATCGAGAACAAAAATAGGTGCTGAACCATAGTCTCGGCATCGCTATCGCAGAGAGATACAGAGAGAGAGAGCCATATGTCACGAAAGGAGAACCGTTAGATGACAAGGAGAATACATCGTTAACTAGCGAGAGGAGCAACCTCTCATACTATCCCATCCTCCAACCAAAAAACTTCATGCCAAACACTACATGCCTCAGAGATAAAATCCAACATTAAGGGTTGAGACATGATACCATAAGAAAAACTTAGAAGCACACCACTATGAACATATGTCAACATCATCTGTAGGAAGGAACTATCATCACAGGGACTTACACAAACAAGAACATGAAGAAAGCCCAAAACTTACCTACCATATCCACCACTCAATATTCATTTTCAGAAGAGGAAATATTGGCCATGATTCAAGCAATAGAGCTAGGGGGTTCATTTGCGCTCCCCCATCACAGTGACAAGCCATGTGGCTCTCGACGTGCATCAGGCTGGCCTCATTGTTGTGCACACAAAATTTCAAGTTCCTTAACTTTCTCTTAACTTTCTCTTCACATCCTTAATAGACACAAACATATTACATTATTCCATCTTCTTGTCTCTAAGCACCAACACCATAAGTGTTTTCATTTGCATTGGGTGGAGTTTAAGATTGTGTTCCTTTGTTTACCTCTTAATTTTCGCATCTCTGGCTAAGAAGCAACTGCCAAGAATGGCCTTCTTGCATTGACGAGGCAGCGTGGGAGGGGTGAAACATGTCTCTTGTTATCCTTCCATACCATTAAACCAAGACCCAATTAATTTGTTATTTTTTGTTTTGTAATTTGAAACAATTTGTTAAGTCTCCCATCGTTGTTTTCCTAGTATAACGCTATTGTAGAACACCACAATAAAAATATATAGCAAATTTGATCAGCGTACTGAATACTGATCACTTGATTCACTTGATTCATGTCAGTACCCTATTGAGAATGAACGAATGTTAAGACCCTAAATTTTGACTTAAAAAATGGTGGTTCTTGCAAATTGTTGGTTAGTTCCACCAGTGGCATAAAAATGCCTATTATTTTCTCTTGTTTGTCATATTATGTTTTGAATTTTCTCAAAATTTCAGGACATTTTATCTGAATTATATATGGATATTTATGTTGTAGCCTTGTTCAGTGCATCAGTATGGATATTTAGCAATTTCTTTTTAATTGAGTGGCTCAAATTCATGTTTCTTTAGGTTGAAGGTAAACCCACTAAATTGGAAAAAATTGTGATGCCAGTGATTAGAGGGATTGTTATCATGGGGCGATAAGAAATTTAATATTCCTAGAAAAAGAGGTAGTAGTAGACTCTAAATAAATTAGCAATGCAACAACATAAATGTTTGCAACAAATTTAGAGAGATCCACCTTAATAAATAATGTACACACCACATGGATAATGGATTTCCGCACTTTATGCCTTACGGCTTTTTCTTTGCAACATCTGATGCAAATGCTAATAATAACCACTAACTATATTACATTCACCTAACAATAACCCCTCATATCCAAATATAACCGTCCGTTCACATTTGACACACACGAGTGTCAATTGACTTGAACCCACTTTGTAATAATCCAAACATGGTTTTAGAGTGTCTTTGCAACTGATGCCCCCCATCACACCCTCGATTGACGAGTGGCTGCAGGTGGCGGCAATTTGTCCTTCCTGAACGATCTACCAATGAATTTTGGGTAGAACTAAGATCACCAAAGGAAGTATATGCGGCGACTAAGAACATGTCTGAGGACATTGCAAGTAATCCCATAATTATTATCAAAACCAATAATTCTATACCCATGTCATATCTTTCATGAGAGATCCGTCGCGAAATTCATAGTTCAATTTCGAATGGTGAGGTGGGTTGCATATTTGACTTTCGAACGGCACAGCATGACCTTCTCTCGTGCGGTCTGAGACACGGATTTATTCTCGTTCACCATGCAGAACATTGATATGGTGGGAAGCCACTCTAAACAAGCTCACACTATTTGTCATTAATTTATACGGTGCACCAACTTGTTAATCTGAAAAAATAAGTCATTGGGTTCTCGATATCTAGCTAGTGGCGTCCTTACCATCAATTTTTCTGTCAGTTATTATCTGTCAACACCACATGACAAATCTGGCCCGTTTCTCCACAGTGGAACTGTTTCACTTCCCGGACGTCGGTAGAGATCAGCAGAGCTTCCGTCTGACAGATTGGATTCTTTAAGTGATGCGAATAGACGATGACTGTGGCACTAGTTGTCCGTTGCATACAAGTCCACTAAAAAAAACACAACACGCAAATCTACACAAGGACAAACAAAATCCACAACGGAAATGGACTCACACGGGGTTATACTAATTTATATACAGAACCATAAAAGCCCAGGCTCTCTCACACCTTCTTGGCCTTCTGTAAGCGAATCAAGCATGCACAGGGTCTTATACTATGTTAGAAAACATAGAAGAATCCGTGAGAGTCATTACACAACATAACATAAATCACAGTCGCAACATAAATCACAGTCACTGTATTTTATTGATCTTAATCCTTACATATTATAGTATATAAATCATTTACTAGAATATATCTAAATATCTAAATAATTATTAGTCACTGTATCTTATTAGTCCCTGCCCTTCCGGGCTGGCAGGGACTATAGTAATCGATTTGGAAAGCTAGCATTACTTTGGCCCTATAACCAACCAACTTGCACGATAACCAACCAACGTTATATAACTTAAAAGAAAGTTCATTTCATGAAACGAGAACCCAGCACGATATTTTATATTTTCTTTTTCTTTTAACCAATGAACGGATTTTCCATCTTATTTGGCCTCAAAACGAGGCATACGGGCAGGTATACGGGCTCAAAAGTTAGGACAAAGTCATTTGACAGTGAGTGAGTTCATGAACTAATGCTAACATTGCATTAGCATTAATCTCCTAACATTTAATGTTAGGAGAACTAACAAAACTTGTACTTATGTTAAACCATAAGTATGGCGGCCCTGCCGTGTCAACATTGCCCTTCCGTGTCGAACAATCCCTGCAGTGCCGTATCAAAACGGTAATTTGCATGAGAACAACGGCCTGCCTTTAAATGATCTCTGTTTGTTCTCGGTAGCCAAACGTGGATAGTCTGTAAGATCAAGGCATGACCGCTGAATCAGAGCAAGATCAAGGCATGACCACTGAATTAGAGCAGCCTCGCCTGGCGGAGAAGAAACAGCCTGTCGCTTGGCGGAGAAGAAACATCCTGTTGCTTTCCTGCGAAGAAAGGAACAAAGCGTGAGAATTCTACTTTGTTAATTTACCAGAGTTACCCTAAAGTTTACTAGTTTTATTGCTTTTATTCATTAAAGATTCCCTGGATAATCTGTAATTACTATGTCTGAATGTTATTTTTCCAGCTTTGTTTTTATTAAGAATCTATTGAGCTAGCTCTGCTCAGGTAAGGTCCTCAGTCCTGAAAGGTTACTTAGCCTAGAAAAGCCCTATGGTCTTTGTACTAAGCGGCTCTGAAATGTTATTTGTAAACCAAAACTATGCAACTACCAACTACAATTTGATTCATAATTTTTATCTTCTTCTCTAGATTCAAATGAAAAAGATAAAAACATTTTCAATTTGAGATGCTGTTCTGCAAGTTTTTAACTGCTGACTAGTATAGTTTAACTAATAAATTTTAGATTCAAGTGAACATAAGCATACCGCTGCAACACTGAAAGGGGTAAGCCTGAGGTTGGAAAGCGTGGTACCTCATCCCACGACCGCGACGCCTTATCTTCTTCTCTAGATTCAAATGAAAAAGATAAAAACATTTTCAATTTGAGATGTTGTTCTGCAAGTTTTTAACTGCTGACTAGTATAGTCTAACTAATAAATTTACAGTACCATTTTGGTCCGAACTAGGTTCTGGGCAGGCGTTGACAGCAGTAATTGGAACCACATTCATCACCGGAAAGGGAAATGTGCATCCATCCCGCTCAATTTCGGGCTTTTTCAGCTCACCGCTTGTCTGGCAATCATCAAACCCCTTACTACTCTCATCGATCTCTTCAACAATGGGAGTACCGAAACAACCACCATAATTATATTTTTCCAAATCTTCAGTGACCTCAATTTTCAGCTTTTTCAAAACACTGGTGGCCGGAAGCAGGACCAAAGGTGGTGGCTCGCAGGCTACTCTCTTCCCTCTACCTGTAATCTCATTTTCGCAGGTAATTCTCTTCCCTCTCCCTTCGATCTCAATCTCATTTTCGCAGGCAATTCGCTTCCCTCTCCCTTCAATCTCATTTTCGTTTTGAAGCCGTGAACTAACTCGTTGGCCGCTGACAGAGGCAGAGGCAGACACAGAGGAAGCGAAAGAGCCAATTCTGTGCCTGGAACTTCTACGGGGAGGGGAAGAGGGAGCCTCTGCTGCTTCCTCCTCAATGGACACACCATTTCCACCATGGAAACCCTCTTCTATGTCTACGATTTCCTCATTTTTGGGTTTATTCACCAAAGCACTGCGAGCTCGAGTCAAGGGAGCCACAAATTCATTTTCACATTCATACTCACTCTCAGTATCACCGTAATCATCATCAAATTCTTCAACTTTCCGTTTACCCCGCCTCTTTCCTTCTCTTCTCTTGTGCTGAAACAAAAAGCCCAATTACTTACATGCAAATAAAGAAACTATCTATATATACATAAAGACATAGCACATACTTCTACCTCCACCTGTTCTTCCCCCGACTAGAACTGTTCTTCCCGCGACTCAAACACAGCATCTGCCAAAACTCTGTAACTTTCGGCCTCTATGAGAGGCCACTCATTGTCATATACCTGTACCAGAACGCCCAAAATCAAAAAAAAAAAAAAATTCACAATGCAATAACTATCATACATGGATTTATACAGCTAGTCCACACATCGTATTTATCTGTGCCGTCTGGAGTTAAAATCTGAAAGATATTCAACCTGACAGGCACATACAGATGCCAACATGTTCCATTAATAGTTTCAATTATCTAAACCCTGATAGATGCCAACATGTTCCATTAATAGTTTCAATTATCTGAATGGCAGTTACATAAACTTGGAACCTACATACAAAATTGATCCGCTACGAAATTCCCTACACCATCAGACCAAAAACAAAGAGCATTAATATACTTCAATCAGAGAAAATACAAAGGGCAAAACCCCTACGAATTTACTTCAACATCATTGGGTCCATTAATGCGGTACTGAATCGATATCATATTGGTTTTCTGCTATTTCTTCGTCAAAATAGCATCATCGCCGCTGCACAATTGTTGGGTTCTCATGGCCCAGTACCTCTCAATCTCCTCTGCTTTTCTTCCAGGAATGCGCCTGGCAATCAGCGACCACCTGCAATTTTTCACAGCAAACAGTCCGGTTTTTAAGTATAATATTTCCAAATGACTCCCCAACATGAAATTCTCAAACAATAGTTAAATTCAGTTACACAGGTTGCAGTAGGGCAGTACTTGTTGCCGATTTGTAAGTTTGTTTGTCGATAAGTTACGCTCATTTTCTTCCCCAACAGGTACAACATCGAGACGATGAGCCACAACAAGCCTAATTAATTTCCATCTGGGAGGCAAAGGCTCGATTAACCAGCAGCAGGCGAGCTATAGCACTCTTCACCAGTTCTCCGGACGGGCACGTGTAATGCATGCAGGTGGTTTGTTTGAATGACCGCCACGGACTGTATTTTATTGGCTAAATAACACATCGAGTTGCCTATGTTTATTTTATTCTATTTTGTGTTTAGTCAACAACGATTCGGGTGCTTCTAAGTGCCTCTTAACTCTTATAAATTTATATTAATCTGTTTATCATTTATCATAAATTAGTTTCGTTGGAACGTGGTCTTATCGTATATAAGTTTCATGCTTTGCTTTTTTAATGGCGGCTATTACTCGTTTATTTTCAATCCGTAAATTCTAAATTCACCCTTTATATTTTTTCGGACATACACAATAAATCTAAGTATGAGCAGTTATTAACAGTAGACCATAGGAGCCCACTGCCCTCAAGGGCTAAGCTGATTATACCACATAATGTCTCCATGGAAACTCAGCCACGGATCTTCCCAGTCCCTACGAACCGGACAGTGTTTTGGAAGGTTGGATCTGTTGTGTGATGCATGGCCAAAGGGAGCAATCTTCATCCCATGCAAACATTCTACAGATTGTGCACTCGTGAGATCTAAGTAGGCCGGGATCCTCCCTGCTTTGCAACGAATACATCGTCGAAGGATTGTTGATTTTATTCACCATGGGCAGATTCACCTTGTCGTCTCAGGGGCCAAAGATTAAGGAATTTGTATAGGGGTCAACTTTGATGAGGTTGTGGCCATGGACTTTGTCATTTTCGAAGGTTTGGCAGGCTTTGTTGTTCTGAAGAATGACTGCATGTCTAATATTATTTCAGAAATTCAGTCAATGATAATACGATTGGACAAAAGAGCAGAATCATTAAATGGAGACCCTAACAGTACAGTTGCCTTTGAAGCTCAAGTCCGATGCATGGAACATGAGAGTCCGATTCTGCGTAAGTTCCAACAGATGATTGGGCATGGGTGGAATTGATCGAGGGTTTTCCTGTAAAATACCGTGTATCCCAAACCTCTAGATTTTGAATATGGCACATTGGTCCTCTCTAACCATAGTTTCTTCGAACTTGTAGCAATTGCATTGGGAGTTAGGCTTGGCTCTTTCTGCTGCCTTACACTGCAAAGGCTCCCCTTCATTGTTTCCTACAGAATTAGCCACTCGGGGCTGTCCAGACACATAGTGTTGTCGCTGGAAAGGGAAGAAGTGAAGAAGATTACTTTATGGAATCAGTCAGAGTTGGAAGCGGCTTCTTCATCCAATACATGTGCAGGCTGGTCCTCTACAAATTTTCTGTGTTCTATCCACAGTCATCTCTAGCAGTTTGTAGGATTTCGGATGCCAAAACGAGATCGCTTTCCTCTTATTGTTGCTCATCATTGAAGTTACAACTACTGCAAGCTCCGATTATATGCTGCTGGAATTTACAGAACAACGACACAGTATCACACAGTGAAACTCAAGTGCTACATTATTCATTGGTCAATAGGACTTTAGCGAATCCGTGCTGAAACATGGCGAACTTTGGACTTTTTGTTTGACTATTGGGCTGGGGCAGGGACTAGCTGCCCCGCAGCCCATCTTGTTGATCTTAATCCTTACATATTATAGTATATAAATCATTTACTAGAATATATCTAAATATCTAAATAATTATTAGTATTTACAACTCATATACAGAAAAACAATTACTTCTACATTGACACATAAAAACTTACCATGACAACTCACAACTACCTAATACACATAGAAACATTACTTCTAATAAAAAAATCTACAACTTAATACTACCAAAACAATAAATCTATATCCTATACAAAATAACTTCTATCCTATTTATACACTCTGTAAATATCTATTTTATCAAATTTGTACATGACCATGTAAAAGAAAATCAATAAATCTATATCTTATAGGTAATAACATCTATATAAATATATAGGTTAACAAAATATATAGGTGAACAAATTTGTTCTATGCAGTGTAAAAAAAAAAATGTTATCAATTAATTAATATTATTTTATCCTTGAATGTCTCTATTTACATAGTTTGGCTTGATAAAAGTTTGAGAAAAAATACATCAACCGCCCCATATCTTGTTTATTAAGTTTTAAAAGCCTAAATTACCTTTGCTTATGTAGTTTATATATTTTGGATTATAAATTTTGATATAAATTAAAAAATAATAAAAATAAATATTCATTCTGAATAATATAAATAAAAATGAGATATAATGGGAAACTGTCTGATTTTTATTATTAGTTTAAAAAATGTTTTAATAATATTTATCAAATATCAATAAATTTAAAGCATTTAGCCGATTATTTTCAAAAACTTTTTAATAAAATTTAAATTAGAAATTTTAATATAAACTAATTATAAATAAATATTTTTTTAAAGGTGCATTTAAGTTATTTAAATTATTAAAATAAAATCCTCTATTTTTTATATACCTGTGATAAAATAAAAATAAAACTCATAGAATAACTGATCAATCATATAAATGATTTAAGTTTTACCCAGCCATTCCTGGCCAAGATGGTTTTCATAAGGATACATATTTTCCTCATGGTGTGAATGCTTGTCACTCACACGTTTTTCGTCATATCCAGGCCAGTGAGAGCATTAATGAAAATTCAACTAACAGCATAATCAATTGATGAGGTTTTATCTTTATAATTTGTTCAAAGCATAACCAACTATATTTATGATAAAAAATAATATTTTTAACGTATATGTTCCATCTATAAATATAATGTATTTAATTTAGATATAAAGTTTAATAAGAAAATAATTATGACAAAGAAGTAAAAGTTATTTGAAAGGAAAAAAAAAAAGTGCAAGAATAAATCAAGAGATTAAATATATAAAGTAACTTAGAGAAACATATGAATACATATTCCAATAAATCACTTATAAATACATATTCCAACCATTCACCCATGTAAAAATCAAGGAAACAATATTTTGGTTTCATTTAAATCTATATGATTTTATACACAATTATTTCTGCTCATAGAATTGTGAAACAAATATAACATCAAATCCTTCTAGACAAGGATGTGTGATATACTGTACTTATAATTTTATAATATCTTTTATTACAATTTTCTAAGCAGTTTAGAATGCATTACGTTGCATACTTATAAAAATAGAAGGGAAACCTTAATGGTTGGTATTAGGGTTGATAATGGAGGAAGACACGTTATAAATTCATCATTGATGTTGACTAGGTTTTATCGTTTATAACGTACTTGCCCTTAATTTTATAGTTTTCTCATATGCATGAAGATTATTGAGTTATTTTCATGCTCAGGGAGATTGTAAACGTTGACACATGAACAAAACATTCGTCACCAGAACAAATAATATTTGTGACCAGCATAAAAAAAATTTAAGTGGAGAAACTATGATTTATAGTTTAACTTCTTTACTTATTAGCCTATGGCTATTTGATGGTCTTATGTTAAATAGCTTGTTTAACCATTTGTACCAATGTCGACATTATATGTGTAACTTTGACTCGATGTCGAATAACCCTATGTTATCCAACTCTATACGCTATTTTAATATGAAGTTAACCTGTAATAATATTAACAACCTGCATTGAAATGTAATACACAACGCAAAAAGGTGATGAAGTTGATTGGATAAAAACATTATCATTAATCATGTCAATGATCGACTCTGACTAAGTCGAAGCATAACTTAATTGAATAAATTCTTGAAAATAAATGCTAGGTTCCTCACCTTTAAAATAAATGCTACGTTCCTCACCTTTAGATGATGACCTATTAATCATGTTCCTTGTTTGAATATACTCTACATATACTTCTAGTTTTTCTTCTTTTAGAGGTCTTTATTCTTATATCATGCATATACTTTCCCTATTATGTTAGTCCTTTTTACATTGCAATTACAAAGACACACAAAAATATTTTCAATTTTTGGTTAAGAGGTTCTTATTTTTATATCATGATTCCAAAGTATATACTTTCTCTGTTAGGTTAGTTTTTCTACATTGCAATTACAAAGACACATAAAAATATTTTCAAATTTATGTTAAGATGATCACTTAATATTTGATAGGGTTGTTTATTTACAATAATTCTTTTCAATATTACGACATTACAATAATTTGTTATTTTGCATATATTACATCACTATGTGTGCATAAATTTCTTTAATTTAAATGTATAGTTGTGAAAAGCATCCAACAAACTCATTTTCAATTTCAAACAATGTTACTATGCTATTTGTTTAACTTCTATATTTACGCAATATATCTATATCCATATCATAGTTTTCTATCCTTTGGAGTTTGGGTTCATTTTATAGCACAAAATATAGATATTTGTTTAACTTCTATATTTACACAATATATATATTACATACCATAGTTTTCTATCCCTTGGAGTTTGGGTTCATTTTAATGCTCCATAACGTATTGTGGACAACAATGCAAATCATTGATGGTGTAATATTGCAACAGCTACCGAGATATTAATCATTATGCTATTTGTAGGATACACTTTGTTGCATCACTATATTTGGTTTTTTCATGTTCTAATTACTAAATCATTGATAAAGTTTGAGTTGGATGCTCACATTGATGTAGTCAAAGTACAACTATCATAGTGTCGCTATGATTCCTCTTTTGAACTCAAACTATATCAATGATCTAGTAACTAGAACTTGTAAGGTCTAGATAATAGGGTGCAAGAAATTGTAATCTATGCTCTAACAAAAATGATTTTGAATTTTAGCTAAGTACAAGTTAAACAATAATTGGTAGAGGTTTCTATGGAAACATTGCTACTTTGATTTGTTGGTCGAGATGCACATTACCTACCTTGTCTGCCCTACACTTCCTACGATTAAGGTGATCCTGATATTTTTAGCAGCTTTTATTTATAATATCTGTATTTTTAGTAGGGGTTTCCATGTAGGATGAATCATAGTAGTGAATGGGCATATAATTGTTAGTGAAATGGCTATTTATTACCATTAATGTTCACTTCCTTATGCCTATACACCCCATCAATAAGTGCAAAATTCCTATTTCTAAGGACGATCTTAGCCAAACCATATCAAATTATCCCTTTATCGTAGGAAATCTTATCCTTTGAATTTTAGTCTTAATCTTAGAGCATATTTTTAGTTATTAAGTTAGGAGTTGCATGTGTCGGTTACTTGTTAAATAATAACATACTTATGGCTCATCCTATCCTTAGTTAACTCTATCATCAAATTTAGTTAAATAGAAATGATCGAGACATTATTTTCTACTAATTGTCCATGCACAAGGGACTACACTTTGTGTACATTGATTCTCTCGGTAAGAGTGTTATTTAATAATAATAAATTAAAGAATTATAATAGGGTTTAAATTAAATTGGTATTTCATTTACTAAATCTCTTTGAGTGTTATTTAAACCTCTCCTCTCTTTTGTTTTGCACATTCTAGTGTAGATTTTGTCATAACTAGTTCTTGTGCTTTCTATTTAGACTTAACATGGTATTAGAGCACCTAAGGAGTTTTTGACAAGTATAATCATATTATTGTAGGTTCACAATGATTAAGAGACAAAATAGGATGGATCAACTCATGCTATTGTGATCCTTACTCCATTTAACTACTTTGTGTGGAATCCTAAGATCTTCATTTTAATGTACAATAAGAGACTTATAGAATCACTATGGGGACTAAATTGAAAACAAAATCAGCCATAAAGAAGGAAAATTACTTCAATATAATAAATAAATCCAATTGGATCATATACTTGGCCATTTCCATAGACTCACACTTTCATCTTGATGTTTGTACAACTCCTAAAAAAGAATAAACTATCCTAGATGGTTTTTTTAGCAAGTTAGATGAGCTTATAGGACATTAACTAAAGAATTATCTCATAGCCTTGATGAAATGATACGTTGAGACCCTATAGGACTTATGTTCAAGGTTGTTCCTCAACTAGTAAAAGCTTATGGAAATGATAAGAAAAATGGAGCAGCTTATCCTCTAAATTATTTCAAAGCTAGGAGTCGAGTATTTGGTGTTTTCTTCTCCTCTCCATAGTACTAGACTTTTCATGGGTAAACATTGGAAGATTTTATCTATGAATGATTTGGTATATTCACTCATCCTTGAGAAAGAAAGGCTCATTAAAATTAGGGGTATTAATATATCTAAGGTCCATGCACTTTCAATGCAATATTATAGCAACAAGAATAATTAAAAATAGAGGGATCTTGATCATATGGATGGAAATAACATGTAATCCCATAAGTAGGCTTAGAACAACAAGGAAGGAAACCCTAAGAGGGAGAATACAAGCTCATTAGGGAAATTTTGGGGTTAAAAATGGGCCTCAAAACAAAACATGTCCTACAAAAAATAGCTTTAAAAGAACCAAAAGGATTCAAGATGATGATTTCATCCCCAAGTGAGAATATTTCTGAGGGGAAAGAAGAAACTATTTTCCTTAATTGTATTTTCAACCTATCTCCTTGTAGGTTTACTAAAATGTCAAGTGTAGACACCTGTTGGATATGGAATTAAATTTCACATCCAATTAGTACCCACTCTGTATATTTCTAAGTAGACCCTATTGAAAAAAAAAAAAAAAAACGTGGAGAAATTGTGTTGAAACATACTTTTTCATGTATGTTAATTTTTTCGGATGTGGGCCTACTTAGAAGTATGTATAGTGGGTACTGATCGAATGCAGAATTTAATTCTTCTTCCAACTAGTGTGTACACTTAACATTTGATTAAAGTTACGAGGAGGTATGCTAAAAGTACAATTAAAAAATGGTAGTTTCCTTTCCTTTTCTCTAAAAAATCATAAATCTCATTTTATTATTTTAACTCTTTTTTGATCATTTTCATTAGGAGGCCCATTTTAGACCTCAAAATTCCCCTAATGGAAACTATTATAATAGTGTATTTCATCTATAGATCTATTTTATGTTGAAGACAAATAAACCCTATGGTGCAAGTATTTCAAAAAAATAACTTCAGATATTGCATATGGCCAATTTCAAGACAAAGTCTAAAGGAAAGCACTAGATGATCAAGGTAAGGGTCATGTTTTGAATAATATGAATTCAACATCTGATATATGGATGTATATTGATTTTCCTTTCATAATATGCCTCGATCAAAGAATTATTTTTCTTCCTTTCTACCCTGCACTAGACATGTTATGATGTTGGGAGACAAAACACTAATAAGAATATTTGAAGAAGCATGTGTGAAATTTGGTTATGGAAGCTTTTATAATTTTTTGCATGTTCAAAACTCTACATAAACATCCTCTCTATAAACTAGATTACACTTTCTATTTCCTCCAAGTTAGTTGATTTCACTCCAAATTCAATGATAATTTCATAGATAATATATGCTTTTAAGGTTGTTGTTATTGTGGAAGATCACAATTCCAGGGTGTATTTCTTCTCTCATTTCATTACTAAATCATATTATGTTTCTCTCCTAATGCGTTCACGTGAAGAATGTAGAGAAATAATAGATGAAAAGTTCAATGAAATCCCCTTGCATCCACTCTAGGTGGAACCTACTATAGATTTTCTACCTCTTCCTGAAGTAAATATTTGAGATGTTTTACACACTCTTGAAATTGTGATCATAGAGGCCACATTATCCTTTATAAGTAGTTAGTAAGATAGTGGAGGATAGTTCCAAGATACATAGAACTATATCTTAGTTTCTTAGTATTCCATGAGCACTCACTATCATTGTAATAAAGGACAAGACTCAACTAGTATTCAAAAAATTCTCACATCATGGTATAGGATATATCTAAAGACATATCCAGGGTGTAATTTTCAATCGAGAACATTATCCTTCTTCATGTATTTTGCAATGTAGACAATGTAGGCATTCTTAGAAGGTTGGGGGGGGGGAGGTTTGTTTCTTCCAACTAGGTTTTCCCTCTTGATGTCACCTTTATCATATTTTTTTTAAAATAATTTGTTTTGTACCTAACTATCTAATTATTAAATATTGGGACCCATATTGGTTTTTGTACTTGAGTACCTAACATGGCTGAAAATTGTGAAGAACCATTTGTTGTGCACATATTGGTTGCTTTTTTGGTATGTTTGTCAATTTACATTGACATTAACTAACCATAACAACCCTACATTTCCTACCCTTTTTTTATGTTGCAATGAACACCCTACAATTTATTTTCCCATAATTGAAGTTTGGAGCCTACTGACGATCCTAAGATCTGTCATTCCATGGTCAATTGATGTTTGTGATATGTTTACTTGTCAAATTCACTTTCTCACACATGATCATTGTGCTTTCCTTACGCAAGCTCAAGTAGGCATAGCACCATCCATCAAGACAATGCTTGTGCGATGTTCAACCCATGTTGACAATCAATGCACACTTTCATTTATAGTCTCCCTCACTTTGGTTTCATTTATATTTCTATTTTGGTGTGTTTTCCCAACTTTCACTTTTGGTGCACCTTCGCTTTCACAAGTGTGGCTTTCATGTCCATAATTGTCGCTTTTCCTTACTTCCGCTTTAATGAGTTTTATTTTCATGTTATCATCAATCTGACATGTGTTTATTTCAAGGTTGTTTGCATTTTGCAAGTGTCATCTTCATGCCTTCCTCTTATCACAGGTGTCACTTTTGTTGTTTTCACTCTTGCATGTGTGGCACCTTCATATATCACCAAAACTAGTTCTAGAACACTATTATGCATTATATGGTACTATATATCATTAGAATATGTGGAAAACACATTCCTACAACTTAGCACACCATGTGGTCACAGGCGTCACCTTTTTTCATAACTTGTGTTCTAAGTGTCGTAATGTGTCGTCCGAAGTCGCACTTAGAAATAAGTGTCGCTTTTCCATCATTTGAAGGTTTCATTGATATTCATGAGTCTTGTGCATTCATTGGCTTGCCTGGATGGAATTTATATGTGTTTTCGATGTCTGAGTCATGTTAGTATGCATTTATTTCTCCTACTGTGTTAGTCACACACTTAACCATTTTGGGAACTCTTCTTGGCCCTCTTGCTCAGTGAAAGTTGCAAAGGAATTAACCCTTTTACTAGGTGATGAGTGAAACTTATTCATAAGCCTCATTGACATATCTATTCCTCCCATACTTATGTAATAAGTCTTTTCTAAGTTCTCCTCCCTATCACAATACATTAGTCTTCCTAGGAAAAGTGACCTAGCCTTTTGCATCCTCACTTAGTGAAAAGCGCATTCCAAATGAAGAAGCACACTTCAAACACTTAGTGAAAAGGCACACTTCAGAAGAACAAGTGATCCAGATTCAAACAAGAACACAAAAAATTAAAAAAATAACTATAAATGCAAATATTTAGTATAAATAACACTTCATTTAATTAATATCAAGTACTGAAATATGCTTACAAAGAGAATGGAAGTAAGAAAAGATCGGGAGATGGTAGCTTATTAGTGAGAAGGAATGTGGCGTCTACATGCGTCTGAACTGTGTTACAATGAGGCTCGAAGACATATTTATTGTTGAGAGACAATGGGAAACCCTAAACATCCAAAACCCTAACCCTAGGAGATGAAGCGCCAAACTATGGGCCCCATTTGGGTAAATTGGTAATTCAACTTCTTGGTGTTGTAACTTTGGGTATGATCTCCATTTGACGTGCTCATTACCTCACTAGAAATATCTATTTGAGGACTATAAATTTCAAGTGGCCAACATCGATATATCACCTATGTTGGCCCTTGCTTTCCCAAAAAATGTCATTTAGGGCCTCAAAATGGCTCTAAAAGTTCTGGTCCTGAAAAACTACCAAGAATAGTAAATTGTGCTACAATTAAGGAAACTAAAAAATTGAAAGAGACAGTTGTGGAGGTCCAAGTGGGATAGGCACATGGCCACCAATATCCACCTAAATCACTCGCCCCCCCAGGAAGTAATGGTCCCCATTGCGTTGAGTGCCTCCATGAGATGAGAAAACTTCTGCTGAACTTGGTACCTAGTGAGTTGTTCTGCAATCTTTGATGTGTCAAGTAATGGTGGGAAGCATGGTCAAGGGCTATCGACATTGAACACTCAATTCAAGATAATGAATGGGGGAATGTTGTGCTCCAAAGCATTGTTTCCCATAGCCTTGGTAATGGTGTAAGGACCATATCGGAGTAGTCTGAGCTTCTCATGGGCTCTTGTAAGACGTTCTTTCTGCATATGAAACTAGACTTTGTTTCCCACTTGAAACTTGTGTGGCACCCAATGTTGATCATGTTGCTACTTGTACTTGGAATCTTTCACAATGAAGCAGTGATATATCGGACTATTGGGTAGAGGTACTTCGAGAGTCAGCTCGAACGAATGCTTGACCTGACAGTGAAATGGTACCCTTCTCGGTGAGGAGAATATGTTCCTATATTCCTTAATTATACACCCCCCTGCTTCTACTGCATGGATGAAGCCTTCTTGGGTGCCATGGATGTGGCTAAAATCTTCCCCTTACTTTGAGAGTGAACCAGAAAGAAATTGAATTTCCTAGTTTGAGAGACGATCTCATTGCATTTCTTAGCAGAGATCAAATAGGCAGAAGTAGGTGGGGCTATCTCGGGTATCCTATATAATGAATTACCCAAAGAAATAATAATAGCAAGAGGCCTTGACTCATACACAACATGTCACTTCCACAAGTATGGTTGGCCTAATAATACATCACAAACATCAAGAGGTGCAGCATCACATGATACCTCATTTGTGAAGGGCTTGATGTTGTAGCAAAGGCAACACTGCTGGAGGACTTGAAGATATCATCCTTGGTGAAGCCACCCGATGTTGTACGGTTGCGGGTGTGGTATGGTTAGTAGGCCCAGTCACTTCACGACCTTTACTGAAATGAGATTATTTTGTCTGCCACTATTGACAATGAACTATAGTGGCAAACCCTTCACCCTCATTTGTGAGTGGAAAATATTCTCTCCCTCCTATGGATCTTCGAGTTCATTCTTTTAGATCTTGGTGATGGAAACAGTGGTACTAGGCTCCGCATCGATGATCTTCTTCCCTTTGTCATTCCTCTTGTGAGGTTCTGACTTAGGATTGAAACTTGCATCTAATTCTGAAACCTTCATCTTGGCCCCCAGCGAGTGCATGGCCTGACACTCAGTTGTGTTATGAGTGGGGCTCTTATGGAACTCACACCACTTTCCTATGTCCTTCTTTGACTTCGTGGTGTTGTTATTTTCTTGTGGCTTCGACGAGTTGTCTTGGGTCACATCATCTTAGCTTTGTCCTTGGTTTTTGAGTTTGGTGAAGCCTTTCCTTTGCTTCAGATTCGTGGATCCAAAGTATCGCTTCTTCTATTTAACCTTTTGCTTGATCTTGACAGTGTATCAGTACGCGTGCTGAGAGATGAGATGTCAACGAACTCTATCTCATCGTGGATGTGTTGGGTCTTGAAAATGTCATTCATTTCCATTACAATTTCACTATTATGTCCATTATATCACCTCCATTTCACTATTATGTCACTACATTCATCCCACTTTCTTTATCATTGGGGCACATTTATGTTTTTCCAAAATTTATTAATTCTTAGCTTTTTAAAGTGAATTTGTGGCTAAAAATTAGAAAATAATGTGCATATGCTTATACCTAACAAGTGGGTTGAGTTTGTTGACATGTGTAGGTCAAAAGGAGGCCCCTAGAAGACCTTTATGTGGCACCCTAAGGCCAAATTCGAATATGAGTGGAGAGAATCATGAGATCATGAGGATATATGTCACATCTCCAAATTGTATTAAAACTCTAAGAAGACATGTGTCTTATTAGTTCTTATTTTGATTATAACTCTAGAGGTAGAGGGAGAGATTCATGGACTCTCATTAATAAGATAGCCTCTCCTCTTTTTGTATAAATAGGAGATCTCTCTCCTTCATTTGTTAGCTTAGCTTGGAATTTTAGTTCTTTAGCTTGGAGTTTGTATTTCTTCCTTTATGGCTTTAGAAAGCTTTGGAGACCTTTGTTGCACTTTGTAATTTTGAAGAATTTGAATAAAGCTTTGATTTTCTCAACATGGAAGGAGATGTGAAGTAAATGTCATGGAGCATATTAGAATGTAAGGTAGAGTAGATTTTATTTTGTAAATTTTCTTTGATTTCATTCAAGTATGTCATTTTATTGCTTTCAAGTTTGATAGATTAGATTTTCCATTCATGCAATTTTAATTCATGCAAGTGTGTTCAACCGGTTGATTGTAGATTAGTTTTTCTTTACATGTTCTTGTATTTGCTTGTTAGTTTTTGCTCGAGATTTTTAATGTAGTTTTTGCATCAAGTGGTGATCTGAGACTTGCTTCCTCTACTAAACTTTTTAACTTTTAAATTTCAGTTGTTATGCTTTGATTTTAGTGAGATTTGTTTGCTACTATTATCTAGTTTAGACATCAAGTTCTTCATGTTATTTGATGTTATCTCCGGTTCCATGGCTTAACTTGAGAAGTTAATTGGTGAGCTATCGGATTATAAGTGAAGTAATTTGATTTTTCTTTCATTAATCTGCAAGTAGGTAATCTAGATATCAATTCTTCATGTTATTTGACGTTATCGCTGGTGCCATGGCTTAACTCGAGAAGTTAATTGGTGAGCTATCAGATTATAAGTGAAGTAATTTCATTTTTCTTTCATTAATCTGCAAGTAGGTAATTTAGATATCAATTCTTCATGTTATTTGATGTTATCTCTAGTGCCATGGCTTAATTGAAAAAGTTAATTGGCAAGCTCTCGGATTATAAATGAAGTAATTTGATTTTGCTTTCATTAGTCTGCAATTTTTGGTTTTGAGTGCAGTAGTTTAGATTTTATTTCTGTAATTAGATGGATAGTAGAGAGAACAACTTCATGATCAACACTTCATATTTTGCTTTATTTAAGTAGCTACATATTTACACTTTTGTTTAAGTATTGATTTTATCAATAACATGTTTTGAGATCTTTTGAAGTGCTAAGTTTTGGAAGTTACCATAAGGGACATAAACCTTGTCTTGAAATCTACATCCATAATTTATCTTTAAAAGCCTTCTTAAAACTTTAAACTAGGATTTCCATTTGCATTAGACAATTTAGGACATTAACAAGAACAAAAACCCAAAACAGGATAAAAACTATAAAACAACGAAGTAAGAAAAAAAATAGTTAACTAAGCACATATGGTGCACCACACTTCATTAGTTTACGATACCCGGATTGATAATTTATGTAGAGCAATTTAAGATGTTAATTGACTAGACATTTTGGTGCCATTGGCAGGGAAGTATAATTAGGAAACCTTATTTCTTACATTTAAAAAATAATAATAATTTATTGAGCATGCTCTCCTCCTGCACTTTGTGTGTTCTAGAGGATAAAAAATTTTTTGTTATATTAAAAAAAAAAAGAAAAAAAGAAAAAGGGGACAAAATTAACTTCACCATTTCATTTGATTGAATAAAAAAAAAAACGCAACTTCTTTGATAGGTTCAGCTCTCCAAGATTGATTGGTTATGGTTTGTAGTGGTCCTCAAAACACTGTGTCCTATTTTAATAAGATTCTACAAATTAGTTGCAGAATGCAGCCAAATTCCGCAGCTAACTGAGAATTCCGCAAATAATTCCAAGGTTTAGCATGTTATAGGCATCCAATGAAGAAATCGACCACATGGGCATCTCCGGAATCATCCCGACATGGATATTATCCTAGTCACCCAGCCCAAATTGACAAAAAAATCAGCTTAAGACCCCAGTGAAAGTCTTGTTTTTAGCATATTTACCTTGAAGTCTTTGCTGCTTGAAATTGAAAATCATTATCCATTCTTATAAAATTTCACAATTTTAGAGAAGAAAAAAAAAATAATCAATGGCTATTCCCAATCCTAGTTTCCACTGTGGTCTTAGTAGAAAATCTGCACTCATGTTTGAGTTTTCGCCTTGAAACAAACCTGTAAAATTATTACAAAAAAAAACCTGCAATAGCCTCTTCTTGTTGTTTGCCTGACTCTTGCAATAAACAGCAGCAGGCCAAGACTAGTGAAAATCATTAACACTCATTAAGAAAAAAGAGAGGCGATTCTGTATAAAAAATGTCGACGATGGATCCTTTATTAATCATATGGGTATGAATCTATCTGCCCTCTACAAATTTTCTGGCATCGATGCAGAACTGTAAGAGACAATAAATTGTTAGTTTATGAAAACTTGGTCCAATTGTCCCTCCTTGCATTGTTCAGTGATGTCCATACCATAAGATTCATTTTCAGTTTCTATCGAGAGGCAAGCAACGTTGCACCTGGCAAACCCGAACATATGTGTTTTGAAATACGATTTCTTTAGTATGTTGCTGGGACAAAACATATGAATGAGATTTGAGGTTTAGATCACCGTTCATTTTCTTTTTCTGTGTTGAAAATTGCAAATCAAACCAAAAATCCGAATGCAGCAATTCAAAAAAGTGCAGAACAGTAAAAATGTTAGTCCACAAAAACGCAAAATAGAAGAAATATCAAACTTTAACTTCATTATCTGGCCAAACAGAGACAAATTTAGGAAAAGATAAAACATGGGTTTTTTCGGCAATAGGGTCAGTTAGATAACCCAGAAATGGTTTTAAACAATTTGGAGTAGTGTGGGAGATGTCCTTATTTCTTTGGAGCCCATTTTTGCATGCCGCACTAGAGAAAAACGGAAATTAAATTGATGAGCAAACTATTGTTACGCCACGCTTCAATCTTGTGTGCTGGCATTCCATTTTTGTTTTATCGATGCCTCAGTTTGGTCTACTGGAATTCAATATTGACTTTAATGACTAACGGTTTCTCCTTGTGACCTGTACATTAGTTACGCCTGATCACACGACTCTTCTCTTGAATTATTTCCACGTTGCAGAGATTGGATGAGGTCTGACTATGTTGTTCCATTTTTAACTTAGACTCCACCACGTCTCCCACCATGTCTCATGCCTTCTATTTTTTACTCATACTTTGTTATGCCAAGGTGGATGTTGTATTATGACTGTGATCTCTATATTGTTCGGTTGTGGCTCTTGATGTGGCTCAAAGAATGAATTATTTGCACAAGTAGAAATCCTCTAATAGTTCATCGAGATCTGAAGTCGCCAAATTTTCTTGTTGTTAAAAATTGGGTCATCAAGGTTTGTGATTTTGGCTTGTCAAGCTTGAAGCACCATAGATTTCTTTCTTCAAAGTCAATTGCAGGAACATCAGAATTGGACTTTACCTTCAGGCATTTAAAGGAGATATATGATGTAATTTCTATTGTCTGGTAGTCTATAAAGTTGCAAGAAAGCATGATAATTTGTGTTACAGTATTTGGTCTGCGGAATAATCCTCTGTACATAAAAAAAAAAAATAATAATAAAAATATAAATAATAATAATAATAATAATAATATAATTTCAAAACTGATGGTTTTAGTTGCGGAATGCAGCATGATTCCATAGCTAACTAGCAATTCCACAACCATTTTCATACTTTTGTAGGTTACATGTGTCAAGAGATGAAACGAATCACATGGGTAGCTAGGAAAATGTCAGTAAATGGATGGTGTCCTATTCATTAGATCCAAGTCGATGAAAAGACCTCGGTTAAAGGAAAGTCAAAGTGTGTGTTATCACTAAATCGCCACACTAAGTCATTGCATGTGAAGAAAAAAAAAATTGGAATCAATGAAATGAATAGGCTATTTACTCACTTTTCTGAATGTATTGATTAATTTTGGACTGATGATTAAAAATGAATGGATAACTTTTTATTCAAGATTTTAAGCTACATAAATTGTGCGTGTTCCGCATCTAAAGTCATTCCGCAGCTAAAGCCATTTTGCAGCTGAAAAATCTCATTGTTCAAATCAGCCTAGCTTTCTCATATGAAATCATATTTTGATGATTCAAGTGTCATTGGAAAGATCTCAACAATATCTACACAATGATAAGTCCACCATTAGAGTTTGAAATGGTAAATAATGAAATAAATTGCTGAAAGGAACCAACATCAACTTGAGGCACTAATTCCAAAACAGGTATAAATTCTTTTGATTTTTCCTTTGAGAACTTGTTTCATTAATAAAAATTCCTAGTTTTGTGTGTAAATATCATAACTAGAGAGATTAGCCATCTCTCGCCTTTGATAATCTTACATTCCATTGCAGAAGAAGTATTAGTTTTTTTTGTAGTTTCCAGGAGGAAGGACAAATGACTACAGGTGAATGGTGTCTCTCTAAGAGACCAATTTGTTTCATAAGAGTATAATCAACAACAAAGAGAAAATATGTTGATGCAAAATCATATCCAAACACTTGAAAAAAACTTTTAGATACTATTGTCTCCATCACATCCATACCTCATAATAAACCATTCACCTCATTTGAATTTATATTTTCCATTTACATTCACA
>APFE030561587.1:139124-167687 GCA_000404065.3 Pinus taeda | reverse complement strand
CCGGGAACTGATATGGTTATTTTTCAACGAGGGGAGGGATATTACATAAGGGATTTTTAGTTAATATTAATACGGGGATGGGAAACATAGGGAGCTAGATAATAATGTTAGTGGTTAATATGGAGATGATAAGAAAGCACTAAGTTCGGGAGACTTAGGCTGTTACAGTGGGTAGGACCATACTTCGGGAGAAGATATGGAACACTTTGAGTAAAGCAGATCTTTACTCAACCAGAGTGATGAAGATGATGAACTTAAGAGGTGTCAAGCAAATCTTGACCTCTTTTGGGGATGTTAGTTAATAATGTGGGAAAACAGAGAAGGGAAGTTAGTTATACCTCATTTGAGCCTTCTTGCTTACAGATCTTTGCTGATTATGTTCTGCATGATAAGATGCCTGCAAACTTGGAACTTGTCAGCAATTCAACAGCCTCAGAACTACCTACCCAGCCTACTTTCCTAGCATTTTTTCTTCTTTTTCTTGGGGGTATACTTAGACTTGCAAACCCATCATACATTTTCTTTTGATGCTTTCCTATCTACATACTACCCTTATTTCTTCCAGAGCCCAGATTAAACTGTTTGACTCTTCTATTTCTCTACCTATCTAAGAGTCTGCCAAGATTAAACTGTTTGGACAGACTTACAATCTCTATATTCCAAAACAAGAAATTTAAACCTAGGGAGACCAAGATTAAACTGTTCGGACCTCCCTTTAACTAACAGTAGCGATACCAGGAAAACTTTACAAAAATTTGAAGGCAATTGAATGAACTTGAAGTAGCCTTCTTCATATGGAGACTATTTGAGAAAATATGGAGCATTGCAGCAAGCAAAGTACAACATATTTGGCCTGTGAAATGCCAATCGTGAAATATGAATACCTGCTGCAGTAGGAGCTAACAGTAACAATCATAGAGTAGGTGAAGAATCATGATGGTAGTTGAATTGTCACAAAGGGGAATGTCAAAGGTCACTTTACCCTTTGCTATAAATAGTCCCTCATAACTCATTCTATAGGGTTTTTGGTCAACTAAGATTCTACTAAGATTATTTTAATGCGCCTTGGATTCCCCACTGCACAGAACTAGTACATCTCTTTGGAGGAGCAGGAGAATGTGGTTGTAACATTCCATTGTTGGGCCTAATAGGTTTACATGGATGTATTGTATGACTGTGACTTACACTTCTTTATATAATAAGAGCCAACACATTTTCGTGCATATGTTCTTATTGTAGTCGGACTACTCTGGTTGCTTTAATGATATGTGTTGTTTAACTTAAGTAAATGTGTGTAAACTAATTCACATGTAATTATATGAATCTTGTTGTTAATGTTGTCACCGTCCCTGTCGACTACTCTACCGGACATCAGACAAACCTTTCACATGCACATTGTTGTAACAATCGTCGCACTCGTCTTGAACTGATCTGTGAGTGTTGTATGTGTTATCTTACCTTGTATGATGTGATTGTTGCATCTGAGTGCACTTCTCCACCAGAAGCTGTGCATTTAATTTGTGTTGTGTTTTCCTAGCCAAGTTGGGAATGATCCATTTCAACCTGGAACTCACCTTCACCTCCTTCCCCTTTAAAGTGTTGGAACCTCTCATACACCTTCCTTGACTCACTGCATCAATCACACCCTTGCTGATGACAAAGTTATTCTACTTTCTTTTGTGCGACACCACGGTCAAGGTATTACCTTGTGACCCACTGTTGGGACTCCTACACCAAACGGTTTGAGGTCTAATTGGGACTTCTTACCAGGGATATCCCCTAGACATGTTGGTGGTTCCAGCACCATCAACATTTTTGGTGCTAGAAGGAGGGCCTGAATGACAAGCTGTGTCCTCTCATCTAGTTTTGAACCTTTACATATCTTTCATGGAGTCTTTCACTCTTCTTCCCTAGAGGTGTTTTCTGAATTGTGAAGATGTCTCCATCTCAAGGAATATTTTTGATATCTTTTCCACTCACACATATGATGGTGAAGGAAAAGTGGCCTGGCCTGAGCACTTATATAACTATATTTTCATGACCTATGAGGGAGATGTGTTTTCTCACGAACATGCTGGTTTGCTGCTTGCATACACACTTCGCGAATCTCCATTTTGTTGGGTGCTCAGCCTACTGGCCAAGACCATGCACTCATTTGAGCACTTTTGTGATCTCATTGAAGACACATTCTATCATTTTGATCCAGAATATCTTGACGAGAAACTATTACAGCAATGAAGGGCCCCATATGAATCCGTTATTGATTTTTGGCAGCGCTTCCATGACTTGCAATTTCAAGCTCCAAAGATCTAGATGAAATTTCCTTATCTTTAGGACTAGTTCTAGTATTGCCTTGAAATCTGTCAATCCTAAGAGGAAGCTTGATATCAAGCACTGCTCAACATTCTTCATTAATGGAACTATACAATCTCATGTGGGAGTAGGCATTGTCTCAAATGACTATCTACCTCCCTCTCATTTAGCAGCTCCACCACTACTCAGTGATGTTAAGGATCATGCTCATACACCTATTCATCCTTCACACTCTCCCAACATCTTTCCACTTGATTTTTGTGTAGATTTTCTTGTGATTCCTTTGAGTTCTCATCTGTATTCTTTTCTTCGACCTCTGTCTTTGCGCTT
The DNA here is from genome assembly GCA_000404065.3 of Pinus taeda. Classification (NCBI taxonomy): domain Eukaryota; kingdom Viridiplantae; phylum Streptophyta; class Pinopsida; order Pinales; family Pinaceae; genus Pinus; species Pinus taeda. The sequence goes on along the minus strand of APFE030561587.1, from coordinate 165,044 downwards.
AGGTGTTCCTCCAGATGATGTTGTCTTTTGTTTGTCCATTCCAGACTCTCCACTTGTTGTGAACAAGGAGCAAACCATTGACGAAGTCGGTGTTGCACAACCAACATGCACTATCATTCATGAAGGGTATGAGTGGGAGCTTGAAAATCAACACTCGACAAAGTATGAATCTCTTCTGTCCGAACCCCCTCCATTCTTTCCTAACCTCTTTAGTGAATCTAACATCCATGATTTTGCACGTGTCTCTTCATCCATGGATGCACCCATTGTTGATCACTCACAGGACTCACCAGACATTAGTGCATCATTTGACAATGGAGAGGATAATTTACTCGTTCAAAATCAACTTGATCCTTCATCTTTCTTTCTAGACACATAGAGGGTGAACATCCTTCTCATATACCCCTCTATGTGATTCATCAAATCATGAGGATGCTGACCAACATCCTTAATTTTTCGATCTTGATTGTCGTGATCTCTTCAGATCATCATCTGATCATGATGTTGATTCACTCATTGTTAATCCATCTGAACCACTAGTCTATGAATATTTTATGTCAACAAAGTCGAAATCCCACAGACCATCGAGGCACTTCAGTTTGGACTGATGGTTATGTCAGGCCATCGCTATCCTAAGATTGGTTTCACTTCTGATCAGGAAATCGTTCAAGCACTCAAGGCTCCCCATCACTCATTCGTATGCACTCAAGATCAATCTAGCACTAAAATTTTACTTCCTCTACTTGAACTACATGATCCCATTGCTCATGCATTGGAGGATTCTTACATTGCGAGTACTCATGTGAGACACAAGTTATCTTTATTTCTTTAGTTTTCTTGCATGTCACAGTCAAGAGTGTGCTTATGATTCAAAGTTTTATGTAGTGTCACACAACAATATGATAAGTCACGAGACTGCCTCGTCATGCACATGCACTCACTTATGTCTTGTTGGCACTTTGAATTGTGAAGTGTGGTTGTCTTCATTGTTATATCTTTCTTACTTTTTGGTTCACACAATTGGGTTTCTCGTGGACCACGACTTCACAAACATGGCTCTACCAGAGCGCTGGTGGCTCCATTGGAAGTATCACTTCACGTGATCAGGCCCATGTACCATTAGCGTAGGAGTAGGAGTAGTGTTTTCTTTTAGTTGTTTCTTGCATGTTATTTTCGTACGTGCTTCGTTTGTTTGTTTATTTTCTTTCTTATTTGTTTATTTTCTTTGCTTTCATTTTTTATTATGCTCTTACTTTGCTTTTTTGATTGTTAGTTCGTTCACTTGTTTCATTCATAGGTTATTTTTTCATGAAACCATGTATGGCTCTTGAAACGAGCTGGGTAAAGTACAAGAGGGATTGTACAACTATCACTACTTGGTTATCTATGATCTTACCTCTCTATGATGAGCTTATTAATTTTAGTTTGTGATACATTGAAGGAAAATACGTACTGTTCGCTGACATGTGTCACCTTCTCTAGTCGATTGGTTTTGGGTTAACCCTTATCAGCTCAGACAAGTAGAGTAAGGTAAGGGGGAAACCTTAACATGCACGTTAGAGACACCATAAACTACTTCTCTGCTGGAACAACCTCTTCTTATCACAATACGTCGGGCTCCCAGTTCCACCTGTTATCACAAAACCTATCCCTAATAGGCTGTTGATCAGGGAGACCTTGTGTAACTCTTTCAAACCTACTTTTGGTTGAGGCTTAGCCTCCCCAACCTGAGAGGGCTCTCTCACAATATTAAAGGTTTTGATAATGAATAAGATGGCTAACTCTACAAAACAAATGAACAAGTGAAAATGGTTGAAACACAATTAGAAAATATTCATTGGGCTTATGGATTCAAATATGCTTTAGTATGACAGTAATGTTAGCTTTACATAGAATTGAAGGCATCTACAATTCAACACATGGCGAATATATCAAAAATATATAGGACAACATAGTTTATAAATGTATGAAGGAAGTTAGAGCACAATCAGTGATTTCTAGATAATCACACATTCATACCACTATAAATACTGAGAAGAGGACAAAACAATATATTTTGAACATTGAATTCCTTTTGATTCCTGAGAAGCAAAGCCAAATACTATATTACTAAAAACAGAGTCTTACACAAAGCTCAATATGAGAGCTTCTCTGAAAAGTTCCAACCCTTTGTACATTGGATCTTCTCCTATATATAGAGCTCTTTACATAACTGATATTTGTCCTCTAGCATGAGGGGAATTCTAATTCTTCTTATCATGACACCTATTGACACTTAAAACTAACTATTAAATGTAATTGACAGTTAACTAGCAGTGGTAGAGACCTAAACTAATTAGGAGTATAACTCCTCATCATGTTGGCAGTATCATTTATTACAATCCAAACTTGTTCTCTAACAAATGGCCTTCTTCAGTTTAGCTTTGGTGGAGGTTTGAAACTCTTTGCTGACCCTTGATGCCTCATCCCCTTTCTGTTCCTAGAAATTAGGAAACTATTCTTGTTTTTTTGCTTTTGGTCTCCACAAGGATCTTTGAAATCAATTATCCCTGTTGTTATTCATAAAATTTCATTGGATTATCTTGTTTTCCATACACTGCAAACTTTGCTCATATACAAGTGGTAAAACACAACTTCTTTAATGCTTCCTGAGAATTATGAATCAGAACTGGCTATGAAATAATGACCACTTATATAATGTATAGGTTAGATTTCATGGATGTCCTCCCCGCACTTGATTTGGCTTTGCTAGACACTTATACTTTGTGAATGCTCCTTTTCATACACTCCTCTTCAAAAAATATTGCCCTTTGTCTTTCAAAAATGGTCCATCAAATCACAATATGTAGCTAGAGCAGTGTCGTAGGGCACTACGAAACTACTATGGATTAGGCATCAACTACAGTAGTTTCGTAGCACGCTATGAAACATCTGTGTAATTTCAAAACATAGTTTTAAGACCAAAATTTAACCTTTTTGAGTCTTTCTTTTTCTTGAAATGGATTTCTCCATCTGTCATGAAGCTATTCAAAACTGAATATAATAGACACCATTCTTCAAGGAAAACTTTAAAAATGTAATCTATCAAAATTTAGGACTTAGCCTTACTTGATGTGTGATTTCTTTTAGCTAAGGATGTCCTTCATGATGGCTTAGTTGTGTCTTCAAATCTTCAATTTGCCTCTTCATAATTCTGATTTTAGCCCTCAATTTTGTATTGACCTTTCTGATGTATCTTGCTTCTTTTATTGCAGGGACTATCGAGGTGTAGTATTGAGCATGACAATTTATCACTTTGGGTATTGAAATCGTTTTATCTTCCATAGAGCCTCCATTTCATTGAAATACACTTCCTTTATTGCATGTTTTCCTGAGGTTTTTCTTAGTTCCGCAGTTTCAAGATTTGCCAAATTCAATTTTCTTTTCGACTCTTCAAAACTACATTGTTCTTGTTGAGAGCTGTTTGCTTTACCTCTATCATTTTTATGTAGCTGTGATGAAGTTTCTGATGCAGTCATAGGTCCTTCATAAGATCTTATTACCTCCCCTGTTTCACTTGGTTTTGGCAGCGCCTCTTGTATCTTTTTTTAACGTCTTGTCCTAGGTCTTCTTGGCTTAAAAACAAATCTAGAGACTTGATCATCAAATTCGAGCTTTTTATCAGTTTTGGCTCTTTTGGTTTTGCCTTTACCTATTTCTATCAAGAATTCTTGAACTAGAGGATATTCTTCAATGTCAATTGCTTGAAGCAAATCATTCAGACTTCCTTTTGAAACCGGGGTTGCCTCGGTAACCACTTCTTGCCCTTTTCTTTAGCTAACTTGCTCTTGGTTACTCTTCTTCAGACCGTTTCCCCTGTGAATTGTTCTTGTACTCATTCTTTGACCTGACCTTTCTCTTTTTGTGTCTGTTGGGGTGTATCTTGGATTACTAGTGGCCTTGTTGTCTCCTTTACCTGCTTCCTAACTTTCAACTTCATGAATCTCCTGGATCTTGTTTCTGCACAATGACTAATTGTTGGTGGATAAATCTTCGTAGCCCGAGGACTGAGACCAGTTTCATCCCTGAAGCCAGACATAAACATGAACATGGACCACTCCATATCTATTGTCTAGAGCTCATGCAAAATTATCAACTTGGCTAAGCCGTGATGAAACAACAAGGTCTCATAGGCTTCCTTCTTCAACTGAACCTTGTCACACATTTTGCCTAAGCTATGAAACAAATAGAAAGGCAAATCAAGAGATATCTTTCCATTGAAATGAAGCAGAAGCTTGAAGTGATAATAATATACCTTATGATACCTCCCTTCACAGGTGAAGTATCTCTGTATGCATGTAAGTAAATTGGCATATGAAACTTTGACAAAACTCCTAGGTACTGACTTGTTTAAATCTGAATCAATGAACTCTAGCTTCAAACATTCCTTGCATGGAGTCATATCAAACTTGAAATTTTTGAACCACCTCTCCTATCCCCTTGGAATTTCAGTGATTGTAAATATAACCTCTAGGGAGATGGGTAATTCGAGCACCCCAACTTTGGAATTCAATCCTGTTAAATTTAAAGCGAATTCCCTGGTGACTTGCATGTGGCCTCCTTGAAGTTTCTCATAAAATCTCCAACAACCAACCTGTTTGAAGGCATGTTCAACTTAATTGTTCTTTAGGATAATATCTAAGCCTTTGGGTTCGTTCCTTAGACACCTGCCTGACCTACGATCTTTCCTTTCTGTAGACCCCTCCATGGAATTCCTACAAAGTGACAATTAAAGAAGCTTGCACTGTCTTAATCTCGAACACTACCCCACTTGAAATGGATAAGTTGCCTCAATTGATCTTAAAAGGAATTCTAATTTGAACGCTTACCAATTTTCTCCTCACGCATGAACTCAAACATAATCATGACTGTGAACACTCGACTCTTTTTCAAAACTTGCAACCTGTGTGTACCAAGACACCTAACGACCTAATGATGAGGATAAGCAGTTTAATTGATAGGCAAAGTGTATGGGCTAACAACTGATGATGTAAAAAATAACGGATATTGATAGATTTGACAGTTGGATGAGATTTTCTATGGATCTTCATGAATCGCTGATTTCGTAGCGCAACCAGTGCAAATTCTGGGTTTTGCGCTATGGAAACTCCTAGGCAGTTTCATACCGCATAAGAACTTTGAAACAAGATTGACATATGGAACTTAAGTGTGTTGTAGGACCATTGATGGGCTTGAATGGAGTGTTAAGCTTCTTTAACCATACCAACAAGACTCTTTTCTAGAACTTAGATATTAAAGAAATCATAAAAAAAAAAAAAAACTAGAACAGGACTAACACTAAACCTTTGCAATAAAACTGATGTTCGGAATTTAGAAATTGTTTCTTAAGTGATAACACCACCTCTGAAATGAATAAGTGCTATGCACAGTGGAAAATGAAAAAATGTGAAGTCAAAAATTCAAAATGAAAAATGAATAAGGTGAAAGAAGAGAAAGTCTTCCTATGAAGGGAGGTGATGCAAGTAACTCTGTTGGGGCACTGACCAGTCTCATTAGTAGTGAAGCCATGCTTGTGTTCATATGTGACTCCATAGGGGTACTATCGAGGCTTGTTGGCAGTGGAGCAACACTAGAGATGAAACTAAGACTCTGACAACTATACTACTTGTGCACTTATATACCCCTCAACCCCAATCGAAACAACTATGTTTCCTTGGCTTGGAATGTGTGTCAATCGACCAAGGGTTTGGAAGATGCTACATTCTACAATCAAGTTATTGTGAAACTAAGATGAGATAAAAACTGAACAATACTTCCGGAGGTGTTAGACTTGCTTTTCAGGAACAAGGTCCATCTAGAGAGCTAGAGTTCTACCAGGTTATCACCAAGTGTTGTAGCGGCTACAACCACCCTCAAAATTTTTTCCTTAGCCTCATTTTGGAGCCTCCCTTCCAACCTTCACAACAACTTTCCTTCCTTTTTCAAGTTCACAAGCTTCAGTTTCTTTCATGCACAAAGGTAGCATGTCGATCACAGTTGATCCATTCTCCTCACAGGTTTCTCACCTGAACTTGGTCCAGTTGCAGGCTGAGGAGATTCCCCTTGAAAATTGTGCACTTCTAGAGTGAAACCAGCCTTCCCTCTAGGAATTAAGCAATCCTCTCTGACAGCCTGCTAGGCTCCAAGATTACGAAATCCTGCTGGCCAACCCTCCCAGTAGGGTTCATGCAAAATCTCCCAGCAGTAGGCTATTCAGCCCAAGATTTGCACAAATCTAGGCAGCAGTTAGCTTCTCTGCCTAGAAATTGTGAAAATCTCCTAGGCAACTAGAACAACTCCCTTCCAAAAATGGACATTTTTCTCCAGTAGTCGATCAGTCTCTTGCATGTGTAGGTGAGTTGACCATTTTCCTTAGAGACTGAGAAAAATAGAATTGTATGCATGGGTTGCTTTTCCCAAGCCAGCATGCAAAGACATCCCTTGTTTCAGGGATCTATGTTTAGCAGTTGGAGGTTACATGTAAGGAGAAATTCCAAAACCTCCCACCAAGTGTCACTTCCCCTAGATTCGTGGCATGTGCATCACAACCTCGATGTTATAAAAAATCATCAACCGAATGTTGTAGAGCTCATTCCTAACATCCCACATCACACCTAGGAGTAGTGGGCACATTTAGCTTAGTTGTTTTGGGGTAAGCCTTCTTCCCATGCATTGTGCTGCATTTTTGTCACTTTTTGTGTTTTATCTTGTGGGATTATTATTCTCTTGATTTCTTTGAACACTAGATGTCATTTACATGTATACTAGCTTGTCCTAGCTCTGTTTCAATTTTCATTCCTATTTCACTGTTGTTGCATGCATGAAACAATTTTGAATGGACATTCACCCAACCTACAAATTGCCTCACCCACATGCATGTTGATCTATTTGCTGAATCTTTCTTTCATGTTTTGCATGCACTATTAATCACTTATACTATCACTTAGTGTCATCATGCATTCACCGACTTACCTGCTTTCAGTTACCCATCGGCGAGTCAGGACAACCTTGGCTCGGGCTCTTCCTTCACCAAGGCTACATTGTGCAATATGGGAAAGGAAGGCTCACCTTCCACTCTGGATTTGTGCATTCATTCCCATCACTAGTCTCTAGGACTGTTTTGTGCATTTCTAGAGGACAGTTGCTGCTTGGCGTAGGAAATTGTGCATTGTCCCTAGGCCAGTAGTCCTTCCCAGCTGGAATTGTCCATTACGCAATCCCAACAGTCAACAACCATACTAGACTTTGCATTGTGTAGTTCCAGTAGTCAGTCAATCTCCTAGCAACCTCGACTGTGCCTTGTTTAGTCTTCGCAGTTGGTCTCTCGACCCCTTGGCCGAAATTGCGCAACCTTCATGATCATGCACCCAGGTATGTTGCAAGTCTTTTCTCATGTTCATTTTGGTTTTTTACTGACATATTGCTTGCCATGAGTATTTCCATGTCTCTAAGTATCCTAGGTGTTCATCTACCTCTCAGCAGTACAGGTACAATGGTTCCCAAGAGAGCAGAGATGAAGACACCATTCAAAGCACACTTGGGGATGCAGTCGATCAAGTATCCACGAACTTGCCTACCCATGAAGACATCAAGTTGTTTGTAGATAGGGACATCAATATATGACAACAGTAGCATCAGAGTGAGCAGCACCATGAACAACGGCTGAAGACAACATACCAAATGCAACGAATACAAGAGGAGTGTTGTTGATAACATGGAGGCAGAACAAGGTTGCAAGTTCAAGCAGTTCTGTTGATGATGAAAGAAACCTTGGAGACTACGGCAAAATACAATGAAGAAGGAGTTGCATCTGCCAAAGCAACAACTCAAGGAGGAACATGAAGCTGCACAGACAAATGAATGAGTTGTAGTAGGCTCAGGAAAAGCAGTGGGCACAACATGTACTCACAGATGAAACTACACCCATACAAGTTGAGGATCCATCCCAGCAGCTAACGCGGAGCAGACATGGTGAGTAGTGTTGTTGATCGCATGCAAGGGATTCAGTAGCATGCATGTCATTGTGCACATGCATACAACCCAACCGATTCAACACACTCACCAAGGCAAAGACAAGAAGCAAATCCAATTGAAGATGAACATGTACTTCAGCAAGTTGATGTGCATGACCACCAGCACATCCTCAAAGATTAGCATAGACACTATGCATCAGTGTGTTTCTAATTCAGCCATACCAGAGAAGACCATGCTTATGTTAGTAGATGAGTTGGATAAAGGGGCCGAACTAATGCATTGGTTGCAACGGAGGCAAGAGTTCGCTTCAAAAAGATGCCACCATAAGGTGCATACACACCATTACAGATGACCAAGCTTGGCATCAGCTCATGACCTTCACCATTAGAAGCATGCCAAAGAGTTGGTCTTGTTGGCATTATGATACAAGTGTTGTCCTTGATGGCAACTCACTCATAGGCCAATTTAGTTTTGATAAAAGGCAACTCACAGTATAACAGGAATATTCAGAGGTAACAGAGGAGTGGTATAGAAGAACAGGGAGATGGAACTAAGGTCTACTAATCAGAATAAAGAAGGGGAAGGAAAAGTTTGATGTAAAGAAGTTTAAGAAGTATACACAGATCCACTTAGCCAAAACACTGTATACACACTGGTACATAGAACAATAAGAGAGTATACGTATACACGCACTCTCACATGGAGAAAAGTGCGTACAAGTTCAAAAATCAAGGTTTTGGTCTAAGCTATTTGGTCCAAAGTATTGGTCCAAGGTATTTAGTCCAAGGTATTGGTACTAAGTGGTTTTGCTCTGAGGTATTGAGAAAGGCCTAAAACTATATAAGGAGGAGAAGATCAAACTATACAAAGAGGAGAAGATCATTAGGCGAGGGTGTGCAAGTGAATGGGTTTCTAATGAATACTTCTATCTGATGTATATTTTATGTTGTAGAGGATATGTTGGTGATTTGATTTGAAATATTTTTTTCACCTTGACTTAAATGTTGGATCAGGATCATGAGACCTGAAATGAATTATCATTGGATGATCTGATATCTGTTACGCTAGATCTAATTTTACACCTGTTTTTATTCTTTAAATGTCATGATCTAGGTTTGTCTGAAGTCCAAAATAGCAGCAGAGTTATGAGTTAACATGTACAGATCTATATGCTAGTTTGTCTTAGCAAAAGTGTGTGTACACGCATGTTATACTCTTCCAAGTAGAATATACAAAAGAAAAGACTTATGTTCATGTCTGACTGATCTATCCAATCAGTTTTGTTGTTTTACTACTTTCTATCAATGAATTCTTCTTAGACATGAAAGTGAAATTGAGTGCATAAGGAGTTTGATATCTGATTGATTGTTTGTATAAGTAGGATGATCTCTGCTGCTGCTTGTGTGAAGCTCTATAAATTGACAATAGATGTTGAGTATATTTCTGGTTGGTACATACCTGATTAAGGAGTTATAGGTTTTAGCAATTTTGAAGGTATACACAGGCTTCATTGAAGGAAGTAGCGTATACACGCCGGTTGGGTTCAGTAAAGTAGCATATAATTTCTAATGCATGACTTTTGAGGTTGCAGCTGGTTCTAAATGATGATACATGTTTTTGTGTTCAGCATGGTGTTCTAGTGGCAATGATCTAACTAATCAGAATAACTAATTATTGGTTGATGTAGTTTGAAAGTTTTGATGGGTCGAGTATGAAAATTTGATGAAATGAGGCCTTCATGTGTATTGTTGTGTACCAAGAGCATCCAATCTGAAAATTTATGAAATGTGGTCCCTGGAGGAAGAGAGAAGGTTGTAGCCTTCTGTAGGTCAACACCTACTTACTAGTAAACACATTTCCTGGTACAAGACCTAGGGGGTTATAGCTCCCTTCTAGCAGAAGATGGAAAATTAGAGAAGGTTGTAGCCTTTTGCAGGTGGATGCTTATGTACTGGTATGAGTCTACACCAATACAATACTGTAAACATATTTTCTTACTATCAAAAGAAGACAGAGACAATAGTAGCAGGTGGTTTTCACTGATATTGGGTTTCCACCTTAAATCTTGGTGTTCATGTGTGTTGCTTATGTGTGATGGTTTATTCTATTTTTACTACACTATTCAATAAGTTACTGATGCACTGGTTATAGATCAACACATGATAAATTAACTAAATCACAAGTTCTTTGGTTATACGTTGGTTTCTCTAATCACAGTAGCATGTACATTCTAGTTCACTTCACAGAAGTAGCATATATAAATCTATTTGGGAAATGAAAAATTATTGATATGATAATCCTGATTCACCCCCCTCTCAGTATTATTTCCAACAATTTGTATCAGAGCTGGTCCTTTAGAAGAAGCTTGATCGCTTGAAGGAAGTTCTTTCAAGATGAATAATCACGAAGGCGTGGGATCCATCAGACCACCAATCTTCAATGTGAGCAACTTAGTATATTGGAAAATAAGAACCATAGCCTATCTACAATCGCTCGGAGCTGATGTTTGGGAAATTGTGGAAGGAGGATATCAATTTCCAACAGCAATTCCTGCAGACTCTGCAGGTAAGAAGTCATACAAAACCAATGCCAAAGTTATCAATACATTACTGGGAAGTTTGTCAGAATCAAAATTTGTCATGTACTCAACTGGCATGTACTCAAGGGGTGTATGGAAAGCATAATGTATATCAAAGGAGGAAAGTTTCTTGGTATGCCCTTTTCCGTTGATGTCAAAGGGGGAGAGTATTTTTGTATTACATATTTTCTCTAACAATTTCTACTGTTTGCAGTAACCAACACCATCATGGTTGCCATCATGTCCAAAGGGGGAGATTGTTGGCATTATGATACAACTATTGTCCTTGATGGAAACTCACTCACGTGCCAATTCAGTTTTGATAATGGGCAACTCATAGTACAATAAGAATATTTAGAGGTAACAGTGTAGTGGTACAAAAGAATAGGAAGATGGAACTAAGGTCTACCGATCAGAATAAAGAAGGTGAAGGAAAAGGTTGATGTAAAGCAGTTTAAGAAGCATATGTAGGTCCACTTAGTCAAAATGGCATTACACACTAGTACACAGAACAAAAAGAGCATATACATATACACGCACTCTCACAAGAAGAAAAGTGCATAAAAGTTGAAAAATCAACGTTTCGGTCAAAGGTATTTGGTATGAGGTATTGGTCCAAGGTATTTAGTCCAAGGTATTAGTCCTAAGTGGTTTTGGTCGAAGGAATTGAGAAATGCCTAAAACTATATAAGGAGGAGAACATCATGAGGAAAGTGTGTGCAAGTGAATGTGTTTCTAATGCATACTTCTATTTGAAGTATATTTTATGTTGTAGGGGCTATGTTGGTGATTTGATTTGAAATATTTTGTGCACTTTGAATCCAATGTTGGATCAGGATCATGAGACCTAAAATGACTTATCATTGAATGATCTGATATTGGTTGGGCCAGATCTAATTTTGTACACCTATTTATATTCTTTAAATGTCATGATTTGGGTTTGTTTGAATTCTGGAATAGCCGTGAGGTTATGAGTTAATATTTACCTATTTGTACGCGAGTACATCTAGGTTATACTCTTCTAAGTAGCGTATTCAAAAGAAAATCCTTGTCTTTAGGTCTGACTGATCTATCTGATCAATTTTGTTGTTTTACTGCAGTCTGTCAATGAACTTCTCTTAGATATGAAAGCAAAACTCAGTGCATAGGGAGTTTGATATCTGACTGATTGATTGTATAAGTAGGGTGATCTTTGTTATTGCTTGTGTGAAGCTCTATAAATTGCCAATAGATGTTTAGTATATTGCCGGTTGGTATGTTATAGACATTTTTGGGCACTTCAACCCCAATCATAAATGTCCATAAATTGAGGGCTCCTAAGTCCCTAAAAGTGTTGCTTCACTGCATAAAGGAACACGGTCAGTTGATTACATCATCTCCCAGAAGTTCTCTACTAAAAACTGCTCATAAATGGTCAAAACTAGACCATACTGAAACCCCAGTGCAGAGGGTACGATGCATATCACCTTCCCAGTGTATAGGGTGCGATGCATATCACCTTCCCAGTGTATAGGGTGCGATGCATACTGAACGGCTCCTCTATAGTGTGTGATGGTTGGGAATGGACAAATGGCAAGGACAAAATGCGAGGTGGAAGATCATGGAATCTTCCAGAAGCTTCCCCTCTGACACTTGCCTCTGCTTTTTCAACCAGGGATGAGTAAGAGATAATCATTCTCCAAGAGGAAGCAGGAACTATCAGAGAGAGGACACTAATCAAGACCCCAGAAGATGATTCACCTCCCTATAATCCTCTATATATGGATCCCTCATCACAGAGATCCAGGGGTAGGAATTTTGTATCTTATAGAGAAGTGTTGTTGGCTTTCTGGTGTAATTTCATAGTGTTGGGTGATCTAAGCTTTACTTGAGGGTGAAGAAGGGCCTTCTTACTAGAGGATGATGTTGGGTCAGAACATATGGTTGTAATCCTCTTGCTAATTTTCATCTTAATAAAGCTATTCAAGTTTTCCTCCATATTCTTGTATGTTTCATTAGATATGCATTTGTATGGTTAACACACATCTGGTCCTGTGTTATTTATGAATATAGATCTTTGCTCTTTGATAGTAGTATGTTGCTGTGATTCCATAGGTGCTCTTTGAAGCTGGGAAGACAAAGCAGAAGCGGTAAATCTCTATCAGGAAGGAGAGGAAATCAAGTGCAAGACTAAGGTTGGTCTCCTTTGTTTCACTCCTATCTATTTTCATAAAGGAAAGCGAAAGTAGACTTTACTTGTTTGTTTCTAAGATAGCCACTAATCTTAGTGGGAATAGCATGTTATAGAAATTTTTGGGCACTTCAACCCCAACCATAAAGTCCATAAACTGAGGGCTCCTAAGTCCCTAGAAGTGTTGCTTCACTACCTAAAGGAACAAGGTCAGCTAATTACATCATCTCCCAGAAGTTCTCCACTGAAAAATACTCATAAATGGTCAAAACTGGACCATATTGAAAGCTCAGTGCAAAGGGTGCGATGCATATCACCTTCCCAATGTACAAGGTACGATGCATACTGAATTGATCCTCTATAGGGTGTGATGGTCGGGAATGGACAAATGGCAGGGACAAAATGCGAGGTGGAAGATCATGCAATCTTCCAGAAGCTTCCCCTCTTACACTTGCCTCTCTGTTTTCGACCAAGGATGAGTAAGAGATAATCATTTTCCAAGTGGAAGTAGGAACTATCGGAGAGAGGACACTAATCAAGATCCTAGAAGATGGCTCACCTCTCTGTAATCATCTATATATGGATCCCTCATCACAAAGATCCAGAGGCTGGAACTGTGTATCTTATAGAGAAGTACTGTTGGTTTTCTGGTGTACATTCATAGTGTTGGGTGATATAAGCTTTGCTTGGGGTGAAGAAGAGCTTCCTAGCTAGAGGATGATGCTGGGTCAGAACATATGGTTGTAATCCTCTTGCTACTTTTCATCTTAATAAAGCTATTCTAGTTTTCTTCCATATTCTTGTGTACTTGTTTATATATGCATTTATATGGTTAACGCACATCTGGTCTTGTGCTATTTATGAATATAGATCTTTGTTTCTTCGATAGTAGTATGTTGTTTTGATTCCACAGGTTCTTTTTGAAGCTGGGCAGACGAAGAAGAAGCGACGAAGCTTTATCAAGAAGGAGAGGAAATCAAGCGCAAGACTAAGGTTGGTCCTCTTGGTTCTCCTCTTGTCTATTTTCATAAAAGAAGATGAAAGTAGACTTACTTGTTTGTTTCTAAGATAGCACCCATCTTAGTGGGAATAGTATCATCCGAGTGGACACTATTCCCAGTAACAAAATGGAGACTCCGCTGGGGAGCGACTAGATTGTTTGTTATCCTATCTATCCTTGTTTCTTTTATAAACTTATAGATGGAGCCTGAAGTCAAGCCAGCTAGCCTTCGAGCTGCATTTGTTATAAAAATGCAAAGTACATCAATGCTGCTTCAATCTATCTCTGGGTTTTGTTTATGAATTAAACAATAGATCTACAAGCAATCTGATTGCCCTAAGTGGTGGCTCTAGTAACCCCTTTAGATCACCCCTGTGTTTTACATACACTGAACATTACTTACTCGGCCTAAATACCTGAACTGAATTGTAAACTGTGAGTGAAAGCTTGTTTGAAGTCTTGCACTGGTACCATCACACAATGCCTTCAAGGTAGTCTATATGCATCGCACTTCTCGAGTGCAGTAGGTGCGCTGCATACTGGTTTCATTGTGTAACATGTGCGATGGTCAGGGAGGGTTAACTTTACCCTCAAACTATGGTTTTTTCTCACTATTTCCAGTCCTATTCAGGAGTTTTGCTGTCTGTAGTCAATGTATTTCTGTGAAAACCCCTTCTCTTGCATTATTCTTCCTCCTTAGTGCAAAGAACTGTAAGTTTTTTTATGTATTGTGCGCCATTTTCAGTTCTCTTTTGCAACAAAGTAGCATAGTCGAACTGTTGTTTCTCGATATGAAAGTGTCATAGCTGTCGTTTTCAGTTTTAGAAGACAATCCCATTGTCTATGATAGTCAATTATACAGTTACTATTGCATAGGATTTGAATTAGTAGTTTTTAAAGTGTCGAAAAGAAATTTTCATTTCAAAATCGCAAAGTGTCTCTCCTACCTTCACTTCATTTTGAAAAAGAATTTTGTTGAGTACTATGACTTTAAAAGTAATTCAGATTTGCACTTAGCTTTCTTATTATCATTCATACATTAAGAAGGCTAAAAACAAATACATGCATGTACATTTGCATTTCGACAGCTTGGTTTGATTTAGGACTGTGCATTTAGCGTGTGCTCTGTGCTCTTTGTAGAAAGATTCTTAACTTTCTTTCCTTAGTAGCTAGGATTTTCATTGCAAAAAGAATATTAAACGTTTGTTTATCATCTTAGACTGAATTTTAGGAATTATATACACATCACGTGGTGAACCTGAAAGGAAAATTGTTAAGCAAGATCAACTTAAAATGAATTAAATGAATCTAACAACGCTTTGGAACTTAATGCATAACATCGAGAGGTCTAGGCTAGAGATGTATTCTGGCATCGTAAAACCTAGTAACTGTTGTTTTCAGTGTTGGTTGGGTGATTCCTCCACTTTGAGATGGCAAGTGCCAGTACAGACTTTTGCTCCCACATATCGTCGAGTATATATTGGGAGACCACAATAGGCTGCATCCTTTATCCTTAGGAAGCCTTGTCTGCTGCCCTATTGATTGCAATGCACTGAACACAACATTCGGGAAGATTGACTGTCCTACCATAAAAAGTATTCTGTAGTTTTGCGATTTGTTTTGTAATCCTCTCTACCTAGATCTCCAGAGAAGCCCATTTTTCTCCTTTTCAGACTCTGTAAAGGAAAATGTCCTCTGAGAACTTGTCACTTCAGGCTCAATAAAAACCGAAGGCGACTAGAGTCATCTTTTGTTTTTTATTGACTCTTTAAAATTGAAAAAACAAGTTGTGTCAAAGCGTCTAAAATTTATTTTAATCGGAATAACATCACAATTTCCTCCGTTGGTCTTTAGGTTGAGAAATGGAGTCTACCAACCAAGTATTTCCCCTTGGAGGAAATCCTAGTCCCTTCTCCTCTTGGGGAGATGTTGGTGCACCCCATATGGCCACTTTGTCACTTCCAGGGTTGACAATTGGTTTGCCTGTCTGGCTCTTCTCTAACTCTGTCGTTCAGAATCTCATAATTCCTTAACAGCCAAATCAGCAACTAGATGACACTAGAGTTGCCTCCCACCCTTCTACTTCATCTGATTCTCCCTCTCCCCCTCCCTCTTCGCTTGATAAAGCCGATAAAGATAAAAATCAAGTAACTGAGAAGAAGAAGAAGCGGAAAGAGAAAAAGGAAAAGAAGAAAAACGAACCAAAATCGAGAGGGGGCAACCAAGCGTCATCTAGTGAAAATCCTCACACTACACCGTCAAAACCTAAATCTCCTTGTGTCATTTTCCATGGAGACCACTGTCACATGGAATGATTCGAGGTTGTGGACAAGATCGACCTTGCTAGTATCTAAAGATATCTAGTGACAAGCAAGCCAATAAAAAAACTATCTTTCTCTAAATATGCAATTAAAACAAAGGCAAACAAGTGTTTTAGGCCTACCTTGGGTCCAATGCAAGTTTGTGGAAGCCTCGCTCCTTTGCTCCAAATGAGCTTCCTTGAAGTGTAATTCTGCAAACACAAAAAAGCAAACCAAATTAAATAGCACCTGAAAAGCCAATATCATAAAGCATATTCATCATAATGATAAAGGAGATTATGACACAAACCACATAAGACAATTTGTTGAGAAAAATCAATCTGATTGTATTAATTCAAATGAAGAAGAACTTTACAACCTGTGCCTTGATGGTGTACAAGCTCCTCCCAGGGTTGGACAAGAAGTCTCCTCTACTTTGACAAGCTTCACTCACTTCCCAATGAAACCAAAAGGTATGTGATCTCTCCTTTCAAGTTTAACTAGGAAGTCCCAATTCCATCAACTTTTACCCTCAAAATATTCAACTTCTAACCTCTCCAGCAACTGACCAAATGCCTTAATTTATAGTGCAATGGAGGGAAGTTACTAGGTCCTCCTTCAAAGGGATAAAGCCCTCCTTCAAAGGGATAGCTCCTCCTATCAAGGGATTAGCTCCTTCTCTTTTTGGGATGCATGAACCACCTTGGAGCGAACAATCCACGTCAAAATCCTTCTAGAAACATCTAGAATTAACCCAAAAGTGAGTTTTTTAGGACAAACTTGCGCCTTTTTTACTTTTACAAGGGTACGCACCCACCCCTTTACAGACAGAGTGTGCAGGTATGCAGGTAATATGAACAAAGGGTGCAGGTCTGCAGGTATAATTAGGAGAAAGTGCGGAACCAGAGTAATATTGATTTTCAATGTCTTTCTCTCATTTGCAAATCTTGACATGAAGAGCTAAGGTCTGAGACTTGCTTAGGAGGCTAGTATAAGTGATGATAGACTCATAATGACTGAAAATAATCATGGCGATGATATTTTTGTGTAACAGATTGCCCCCTAAAGTGTGAAGTCTGTAGTAGATGAGGATTTCATTTATCATTTAAGAAGAGTGAAGTATTTTATCATTTCGAGGATTATCTTGTGGAGAGCCCGGTTGGAATCTGTAAAAACGTTCAAGTGCAAAATATATATATGAGATCATATCATCGCTGAGGTAGGCATTCCCATACTCAGATCAAAACTAACTAGAAAACTAACTACTGCTCTGATGTAGGAACGATCTTGTAATACATCATAAGTATAGACACATGTAGACACATATGGACGCAACCATCTGTTTATGAATAGTTTGCAACATAATGAGTACAAAATTCCTTGCAGCCTGGATGGTGGAAACTAGATCCAGGGTCTTCATTTCCACTCCTCGAAATAGTACGATTCTATCCATGCGAATGAATGTGTCGAAGTCGAACATGGTAGAAACCACTTGATTACCAGTGGATGATGTAAACTGTTAACAAGTGTGAGAGAAACCACCAATAATGACAATGGCTCTCAAAGTACTCAGTACAATCCATGAGATGTGATTTGATGTGTCGATGTCGAACATGTCACCGAATCCTTCAATCGAAGGTCAATGATGCAATCTATTGTTGAAGACGAGAAACCTGCCATTGAGGCATGCAGATCCCAAGGTATTGGCGATTTCTAGATCATCTTTCTAGATAAAGAGCTGAAGTCAATAGAAATCAATCCGTAGTAGGCAAGCCCACAACACGAAAGCATAGATCAAGTTTGAAGAAATTTAGTTGCAAGGACTAACTTAGGTATGGTCAAGATGGATGACAGATATTTTTGCAGATGAATGGCTTATTCGCACTGACCTCTTGAACACATGACAACACAATAGATGGTTTGGTGAGGATTGACCCAAAGTTAATACCCAGAAACCAGCTCAAGACTTTCAATGTGGTTTGGTCAACTGTTAGGCAAAGGATTTCCCAACCCAAGTGAATGAAAGTGTCGTGTTCAAGAGTGGTTACAAAGTATGACAAACACGCTCATTTTTCTCTCTTTTCCCCCACCATTTCTAGCAAGTACCTCTTTATTTTTTACAAGCTTGAGGAGGATAACATATGCTTGATTATCAGCTCATCCTTTGGATGAGTCCAACTTAGTTTAAATTCGAACCCTAAGAAGGAGTGGTTTGTTCCTGTTTGTAATTGAACAGGTCCTTTACTGTCGAAATTTAACGAGTCCAGTATAGGAGAAACTCGGCGTTTTTCATTTCTAGAGAGTCTGAAAAAACTTAAGAAGACTCCAAGGTTGACTTTTTCATAAATTTGTGTCTCCCAAGCCCGAAAAAAGTATAAAATAATACTTGAGAGAACCACTTGATCTTTTACGACCAAGGAGTACTTTTCAGAATTAGTGCCTCTGATCCGAAAAAGTAAAAAAGAAATCAATGACACGTCGTTTTATGACCAATATCGAATTTGAAACGACAAAAACCCGACAATCTTTTCGTGTTTTTATGGTCAGAAAAGGGTTGTAAGAGGACCGTCTTTTTAGTTCCATTTTAATGAGATTAAAAAGAAAAATTCGGCAATATTTTCATGTTTTAGGAGTTAGAAAAGAGCTTAAAGGTGACTCTAATGGTTTTTTGTTGAAAATGACCGATTTCGCCTGAAAAATCCGTTATCCCAAACAAAAACTCAAACATTACTCATACCTATTTAAAAATGGGTAAAAATGTCGCAAAAACACATTTTTAAAGTGAAATATAAACAAATTTAGAATTTATTTACCCAAAAAACTTATAAAAAGGACTTTTTACCATTCATTTTTACCATTTGAGATTTGGGTGAGAAAAAAGGGCTTTGGACCAGAAACTTCCCGTGAAGATTGCGGAAAATCCGTCTATCGGAATCGAACACCGTCTCCTCTAGGTAATCCACATCATCCTACTCTTCATTTTTGTCCATTTGAAATTGTTTTTTAGGGTTTAATTTTTGTTTTTAGGAGGTTTTTAGGTTTAAAAACCTGCATGCGGGGATCCGCAGGTTTACCACAGGGGACTTACGTACCCCGACTTTTTTGCAATGGGAAAAAAGTCGGGGGTACGCACCTACCGTGAAGGCAAGGTGCGGACCCCATGCACTGTCCCTAACAAGGGGGTGTGTACCCCGCGCAAAGGTTTTTAAAACCTAACTAACTCAAAAATTACCCAATGAAATCAATTTTGCACATTTTAATTTGCCTTTTTACTTGATTGTAGGATAAACATCATGCTTGATTGGCAAGAACGGGAGCATGAGGATGTGGACCTCGCCGCGATGAATCATCAACCTTTGATCAATGCATTGAAGGCATGTGGCTTGTACAAGTTATGGGTCATACCTGGCATGAGGGCCCAGGTGGACGTTTTGCAGTGGCTGGTTGATAGATGGAGTATATAGGACCAGTGCTTCTTTATTGGTGGGCACCAGCTTGAAATTGAGCCAGCTGATATATACTTTTTGACTGGTTTTCCCAGGAGGGGTGAACACTTGACTCTATTTGGGCCCAGGGTAGGTGGCCAGTCTATCGAGAGCCTCCGCCTAGAGTTCTGCAATGTCCAGAACTGGGACAAAGGGATAGATATCAAAACCATATCCCTTCCTGAACTCACGGTTATTGCATTCACAGTTACCAGATTCTGCGGTAGTGCAGCACTACAAATTGCCACTGGATCCCAGATGCGGATGGCAGTTGATTGCTTTCGAGGCACCATTTTCAGTTGGTGTGATGCTGTGTTGGCCAATGTGAAGGGCCAACTGACCAGGGCCAAAAACGGACAGCTAAAGACCTTTGGGTATGGTGCTATAGTTGTGAGTTTTGGTCTAGAGAGGGTTCTGATGTTGATCCCACAGCACCTCACTATTGGAGTTGGGCTTCCTCGAGAGCCCAAACTGATGCGATGGGTTGCAGTTATGGCCCGTCATCCTGATGAGGGGACTGAGGTCGTTCGGTTCAAACCTGAGTATTTCCAATGCTTGGAGAACCAGGTTTTTGCTATTCAGGACTTTCCTTATGATGGGGTTGATTTTCATGGAGACCCAGACATGGCTCTTCCACTAGGAGAGCAATGGGATGATGCAGGTAAAATCATTTTCAACATCTTTCCTAATTTAATTTTTTGTTGTTTTTATATCATCCCAAAACTGATAGTAAAGTTTCAAATGCAGATGTGGGCCCACGGCGACCATCCACTCTCCGGCCTTACGAGAGGAAACAAACATTTGCACCGGCTCCAGCCCCACAGGATGAATCAACAGAGACCTTGGCCGGGTTGGAGAGCCATTTAGAGTGCCTGACAGGGGACATGCCCGAAACCAGTATAGATGACATCCCTCGTCGACTTTAGCGCTATGTGATTGGGGTCCCAGGACCTTTTAGGAGGTTCCTTTGTAAGGTGGCCCGTGCAGTGGTTTCGTATCGAGATCATCACCAGTGATGGGATGATCGCCTATTGTAGTCACATATGACATTTTTGCTTTTTGTACTTATCATTTTTGCCGATCATAAGGTGTTTTTCAACCTATGATCGAGGACGATGTATTATTTTGACACACTCCTATATTATATGATATCATTATTACCAGCTTATCTTGTTAAACATGTTATGGAATGTTTCTTAAATTTACTTGTATGATTATTGCACATGTCTATTTAAAATTTAAGAAGAAATTGCATCTGCTAATGTATTTAAAGATCTTGGAATATGCTGATATTCAATATAGTCAAATTCACGTTCCAAGAGACGCACTCTCAAAAATAATCTCAATAAAACTAGACTTCTAATGGTGTATACTCTATTAAGCTATAATACAATGAGTTCAGAATCTAACCTCACTATCAAACTCCGAATCCCAAATGAAATAGATTTAGATAATAACTCAATCACTGCACTATACTCTGCAATGTTGTTTGTTGTTTGATCGAGGCTTACTCCATGCATAGATACCAACTCGTCAGAGGGCGAATAGATAACCCAAGCTGCGGAAGAAATATTCCGTGTACTACGATAAGCACCATCAGCGAAACCAATGTATGTTTGGAGAGGCGTCAATATCTGTGACATCAATCGTAAAACCAAGATAAGCGGGAATAACGACGAAAAACTCACTCTCTAAGATAAGCACACTTTTTAATCTAAAACACACCAGCTAGAAGGAAAACTAACCTAACTAAAAAATCTCCACACTCGTTTTAAGCATAATACCTCTTCAGGTAAAGACCATTTCTGGGTTTATCTAAAGAGACCCCATCAAAGTCTACCAATTCATAGGCCCCTTTTGCTAGCTTTCGCTCGACAACAAAGGGACCATGCCACATAGGCACGAATTTTCCAATGCCTAATTTATCATTTGCTTGATCGTACAAAAGGACTAGATCTCCTTCCGAAAAATTTCGAGGGGTCACATTTCGATCATACTGAGCTTTAATACGTTTGGCATGAGATTCGATCGCTAATGAAGCATTGCGGCGATTCTCATCTAGCTGAGCCAAGTATAAAAAACATATTTCCTCTTCGGAAGTAGCTGGAAGTAACTCGATGGCCATTCGCAATGACGGGATTTCACACTCAATAGGTAACACAACTTCCAAACCATAAACTAGTTGGAAAGGAGTGAACCCTATTGATGTTTTAACTGAGGTTCGATACGCCCACAGCGCTAAAAATAGCATGTTGTGCCAATTCGACCGATGAATCCCAATGATTCATCGGATCATGATGACGAGAACTTTTTTGATGGCTTCAACCAGGCCATTAGCTTGTGGATAATAAGGAGTTGAACTGTCATGACGCAAGCCAAGCTGGTCTGTAAGTTCAATCATCATAACGTTTCGAAAATGATGCCCATGAACAGTGATAATCACTTGTGGAACAGAAAACCTAGCAATGATATGATTGAATATGAAAATTGCAGTTGTTTTTCCGTCTACCTCAAATGTAGGCATCGCCTCGGCCCACTTGGTAAAATAATCTACCGCAAGGATAATATATGCATGCTCCCCGGCTGAGTGAGGGTTACATGTAATAAAATCGATACCCCATTTGGAAAAAGGACCAATGGCAATGATAGGGTGAATAGGAGAAGGTGGAGTGCGCATCTTTCGATCAAACATTTGGCAGTTGTGGCATTTTCGGACCGCAATAATAAAATCTTTAAACATAGACTGCCAGAAATAGCCAGCGCACAATATCTTTTCGGCAGTGGCATACCTAGATATATGACTACCACACGCTCCAGAGAGAATCATTGAGGACCCTTTCAGCTTCCTCGTGAATCAAACAATGTCGAAAAACAGAGTCCGCCCCATGATGATAAAGAGTATCTCCAATAATTTTGAATTGTTGGGACTGGAATCGTATTTTTCGACGGTCCGATTGTGAAATATTTGGCCAAAAGGTTTGGGTTTGGAGATAAATGATGATATCCCTATACCACGGATCTAAAGTGCTGATTAGAAGCAAGGATTCGTCCGCAATGGGCTCCTTTGCCACAGTTTCCGTGTCAGCACGCGGCAAGTCACACATTAATTTCGCAAAAACTAAAGATTTCTTTGACTTAGACTTCTCAAATTCCAAGTCGAACTCCTCGAGGATAACAATCCGTTTGGAGTACTTGCCCCCCAACAATTTCTTGGTCAAAATATAGATTATAGGGTTGCAATCGGAAATAACTTTATTTTTACGTAATAAAATGTAATGACAAAAACGTTGGACATCTTGAACAGCTACCAATGCCAATTTCTCCACATGTGAGTATTTTAGCTCAGTTGGATTTAACATGCGACTAAGGTAATATATCACATGTTCAGTACCGAATTCATCTTGTTGAACTAACACCATTTCGATGGTGGAATAGGAAGCAGCGAGATATAAGAAGTAGTCCTGGTTGTAGTTGGGAGGATGCAACAGCGGTACATGGGTCAACGCGTGTTTTAGTGCATCAAAAGATTTCTCAGCTATCTCGTCCCAAAAGAATGAAGTATTCTGCTTCAACAACCGGGTAAAACCCTTTGTGATCTTGGCATAGTTAGGGATGAATCGACGTAAAAAGTTGGCTTTCCCTTGCAAACTTTGGAGTTGGCGAAGACTCGAAGGAGGAGGAAATCTGATAATGGCTTCAACCTTCGAGGGATCGACATGAATTCTGGCTTTCGAAACAACAAACCCCAGTAACCGACCCGTTTCAATACAGAACACACACTTGTGGGGATTCAACCTAATCCGATAATTCCTACACCTCATAAAGATTGCTCTTAAATGGACGAGATGGTTAGCTCGATGTAATGAATGCGTAGGCAAGTCATCGAGATAGGGTTGCACAATGTGCTTAATATCATGAAAAGCATAAGACATGGCCCGTTGAAAAGTTGCCCTGACGTTATTGAGCCCAAAAGGTAATTTGCAATAAGCAAATGTCCCCCATGGACAAATGAATGTTGTTTTTGGTTGATCAGCAAGTAGAATATCGATTTGATTGTTTCCAGAAAAGCCATCCATAAAGGAGAAAATTTCGATGCCGACACAATCGTCAATTATTTGATCGATATAGGGAGTATGGTAATTGTCCTTTGGACATGCTCGATTAATGTCCCTATAGTCGATACATATTCTTATTGTCCCTTGCTTTTTGTTAACAGGAACAATATTTGATACCCAATCCGTTAACAGGATCAGATAAATGGAACCTGCTTTGAGTAATTTTTCAACTTCTGCTTTAATCGCAGTAGCTTTTCTTGGGTGAATCTGATGCAAATGTTGCTGGATGGGTTTAGCGTTCGGGTAAGTTTTGATTTCATGAGTTACAATTGCTGGGTCAATTCCTGGCATTTCCTCATATGACCAGGCAAACACATCACAAAATTCTTGAAATAGGGCCTTATATGTTTGAATTTCATCTTCCGTACAAGAGGCACCTATATGAACGTTTCAACAATTCCAGGCTTAACTGAAATGTCAAGGGGAATAGTTCGAGAAATATTTCCCAAGTTTAACTCAGAATCAGGATGTTTCATTGGATTCTGAGTGTCCTTAACATATTCAGTCATAAAAATTGATGAGAAATCATTTTCGAAACGATCGCTCTCGGGTAAAAACAAAGATCTGTGATGAAGATCTTCCCATGGTAACTCATCGACGCATAGGATTTCACGAATTTTCTCATCCGTTTGAACAAGTTCTAAAAACGTTATTAAATTCGAGTTTGATGTCAAAAGTGATTCCTCATGGACCACATTCATTAAGTTGATTTGGGTTGATGTTGTGTCGGAAAATGATTGCACTGTCTAATACGCAAGTTCATACAGACTCAAAGGCATAAGATTACCAAATGAGTCTATCTCAAATTCAGAAGGTATGATCAAAGGATCATCATTAACAGTGGTTTCTGATGAAATCATATGAATGGTTGCAATAGAAGATGATGCGTTGATAGGAGGAAAAGGAAAAGTGCCCAGTAAACTGGAATCTTTAACTAGCCCTACTCCAACATCCTTATAAGGGATCGTCGCTTTACCAACATGCTGAATGCTCTCAGCGGAGGCTGGGTCAGATGAAAAGAATGACAATTGGTCTAAGGTTATGATCTTTCCATTATGAGGAAACTTTATAAGCCGAAAGACTGATGAAAAAACAGTTGTCATAACGTAAGACCAACTACGACCCAAGAGGAGGTTGTAATCCAGAGGGGCATCAACCACCTCCACATCTAGATTAACGGTTTTACCTTCAACCCCTATAGTTAGGTCCTGTAAAATGCCGAAAGGATGAAACCCACAGCCATCAAAGGCCTTTAGAATCGTTGGGGATTGATTTAGTGAAGGAGAACCAAGTGACCTCCAACACTGTATCGACATAATACACGTTGAAGCTCCGTCATCAATCACAGTCATATGAACAGCTCTGTTTTTTACTATCACTAGAATCTGGACAACCATTTGATGAGGTAAGCGCGGTGCACTATTTTCTAGATCGAAAATTATAAGGTTTGGGTCTTGAATTTCAACAGCTCCTATAGCTGACAAAAGTAATTTACGCTGTGATGGACATGATTGCAGCACTTTCAAAGCCGACATTGTTGAAGGTGAAACAACTAAATATTCAACAATGTTATAGTTCTAAGCCGCTCTCGCATGTGGATTGAAATCCGAATTTCGAAGTATACCCTTAGCGGGCGGTTTGATTACTAAGTCTGGATTAGGTTTCTCGATCTGTAGTGGATCGGAATCGGGAGCTGATGTTGATGGATTAGAATGAGAAGATTCTGCTTCTTTACCATCAACAGGACTTTTACTTCCATAATCTTGCGATCGAGTCGCAATCCTAACATGGGACATTATCAATATGGGTTCTTCGTTGGCACTTGAGGAAGAACCTTTCATCTTACTATCTTGATTTGGAAAAGGATCCTTCAAAACAACAGGAGTTTGGGAACCTTTGACAATTTTTGCAACCTCTGCACGATGAGGGCAATCTCTCATAAAATGTTCTTCATCACAAATGAGACAAGGATAACGAGGTTTGCATTTCTCATCAGTTGATTCCGATTTTTCTGGTTTCTCTTTCGAATTCTTATCCTTTTTATTCTTCTTCTTCCCTTTCTTCTTACCACTGATTTTTTATTTAGCTGTAGATGACTCTACAACATGAATATCGGCAGAAAGTTCCACGAAAGAATCTCCTGTCGGGGAATCTGGCAAGGTTATGATAGGAGAAGAATTCTTGGAAGACTTCTTCTTACTTTTGGTATTAACCGTACCAATCATACCATCAATGGCATGAGACCCTGAAGGAGCAGCA